>ML685867.1:3839543-3869287 GCA_007922175.1 Pelusios castaneus
CACACACACACACACACACACACACACACACACACACCAAATCATCATATAAGCTTGGCCAAATATACACATGTGGTTGTTATGTAGTGATTGAGTTGAAGGACATTGCTGAAGGTATGTTCATAATATTTCAGATAATTTTTTCCATTTTTTTTCTAGCTACTCTTGGGAAGCTTGTACTTGGTCACCTGTTTTCCTGGGAAGTTTTGTTTGGGGACTGCGTACAATAGAGACTTAATTGTCATTGCTGATTGTGGAGCAGGATTTTTCTCTTACCAATATTTTCCTATCCTGATCTCATATGCTGATGTGTTACCTTAGAGTTTCTCATGTCATGTTGTGGAAAAAATGTGTTTCAAATACAAATAAAATACATAGGTTGTGCTTTCTTTCTATATTACATATATGCAGAGTTTAATATGTAAAAGAGCTTTCAAAGGAAGGCAATAGGCCATCTTGTGTAAGTGCAATAAATAAAGTATGCTACATATCTAAAACTCACATATACTTTCCATATAATTTTGTGACATATAGTTAGAAAAACTAACAAATAAAAACAGCATTTTTTGAAAAACCCATTTCTTGGTCTTGATGCTATAAGATGCTCAGCAGCTCAGGAAAGTCTACAATTCCCATTGACTTCAATGGTTTCATGATTCAGCATGGCACTTATAAATGTGTTTAAGCCTCAATGGACATGCTTTTAAGTGCCGTGCTGATTAGAGAAGTAGGTGCTGAGGATGCTCTTGTTCACAGACAGCCAGAACCTGCAAATCAGACTGAGGGCTTGCCTGCACTAGGGGTGGGATTGTAATTCGAATTTAGGCTGTCAAATTACAGAAGCGAATGTGAGTGATCACGCAGTAAATTCCTTGCTGGGCTCTTCTGTCCCCACTGCTCAATTACTTCCTGAAATGCATTGTACTGTGGGTAGTAAGCACACGGATTTGTGGGGAGGCAATCAACCTCTGCTCACTCCTGTCCCTCCCCTCCACCAATCCCTAAAGAAAAGAAAAAAAGGAAAAGCTTTCCTTACTGTTTCTCTGCCGCGGGCTCAACACAGAGGCACAGTGCTGCCTACAGAAAAAGGAATTAATTGGAAACTTCCTGGGGCTGCAGATGAGGGAAGAGCTATGTTGCTATCGTTCAACAGACTGGAAAAATAAGAAAAACAAGATAACAGCTACTCTCTGGTTACACAGACCTAAATTCAAATTATAGATTTTGACCTCAGTGCTACTTTACTTGCAGGGGTGGTGTTATCAGGTCAAATTACAGCTCTATTTAATTCAAATTTACTGCTCTGATAGTGGAGACTGACACTGCAGAAGGTTGAGGTAAGAAGCATTATTTTGAACTTCTCTGTCAGTGTAAACCAGGGCTCAGTTCCTAAGCTTCTCTGAAAGGGATGGTGCACCAGTTATATGTGCATGAATTCAAAACATGCTGGACCTCCAAGGATTGCTCAGAATCTTGAAGGACTGAGCCCATAAAGAATTTCCTCTTTTAAAAACCCAGATATCATGATTTAGCTCTTTATTATGTTTGGTATCTGAGAGATTTTTTTTACCTTACTAGAGGTTCTGTACAAATTCTGTCTCAGCTGAGCTGCACAGTCTTTGTTAATCATTTCTGCTAACAATCTCCTCAGTCTAAACAAATCACCCTGATTAATTAAGAATGACATCAGATGCCTCTCCATGAATCCGGCTTCAAATGTAGACACAAAAGCAAGTGCAGAGGGCCCTTTGATGTCCCCTGCCTGAGAGCCTGTGTCTTCCCGGCCTATTAGCTGCTGCTGTTCCTTCAGATAACTTTCAGAAAGCAGGTTTGTTTGTTATCTTTTCATTTTAATGTTTGAAAATGGTTATGAATCAGCCATGATCTGAAAATTTAGAGAAGCCAAAATATATTGAGTGGGGAGATATAATGATAATGTATCTGTGCTTAATTTTAAAAGCTCTGAGAATTAACAGAAGAAAATCAATACATTTATCTTGGTTTCATCTCCAGGACATAAGACAATTTAGCAGCTCATTGTTACCAAGTTTTAAAGTTCACGGTAAGCCCAGTTTCATGATTACATGAAAAACTAGCACCAAATCAAAGAGATAATGTTCGTTCTTGTTTTTCTATCATTACCTTATACATAATTGTTTCATTTCAAGGCTAATTTTCAAACTTGTGTACCTCAATTAGGGCATGTTCTGCATTTAAGTGCCCAAATTTGAAATCCCAAATAGAAAATTACAACTGCTCCGCCAACTGTATGCCTGTTACAATTCCACTGAAGTCAGTGCGTGACCAGATCATGTTGCTAGAGACGCATGAAATAGCATTCTGCCAGGAACCCAATCAAATTATACTTGTGATAAATTAGGTGGCAAATATTCATGATCACTGATCATGACATGTTTACTGAACTTTTTAAATTGAAAAGCCAAACTGAGCACTATTATCCCATGGTATTTCTCGTAAAGAGCTTCCTCTCTACACCTAAAGACTTATTTAAGCAGTTGGTAAGGTCTGATCTATGCTACAAAGTAAAATCAATGTAAGTTACCTTGCACTGAGGTATTTGTGCATGTGTCCACACTCAAATTTGTCTCCAGCCAATGTAAGCATCCATTTACAGCAAGTCAGTAAAACCACCTTCCTGAAGAGTATAAATCCATGACCAATCTTTTGATGTCAATGAAATACAAGTGTCATATGTCAACTCTAACAGTCCTTCAGCAGCTGTCACACATTCCCTGAGACAGTGACTGCTCTGGCCTCAATTTTAAATTCCACTGCCCAGGGCACATAGACCAGAAACCACCCATATCTCAAGATCTTTAAAACTCCTGCATTGTTTTGAAATGCTTGTTCCTGATTACCCACCTTGGCAAGCACACCTGTCAGCTCACCTTTGTGTGCAGCTGCCCAATGAACCATACCAGCTCCCTGCATGCAAATAAATATTAAATGCATGCCTTCCTCAAATAAAGAGGAGGTACTGGGTCTGCTTAGCAGTGAAGAGAAGAAGTTTTGCAAGCACAGCTTTGGACCGGTCAGAGAAACATGGACATCCATGATCAGATTGCATGAAGATGCTGGCAAAGCAATAGGATAGGGAATAACAGTAGTGCAGCATGAAAGTGAAGGAACTTCACCAAGGGTATTACAAGGCCCTGGAGGGCAACAGTTGATCTGTTGCTGTCTCTCTTTTACAACAAGCTGCATGCCATACTTGGCAGATACCACACCACCATCCTGCAAACTTCCGTAGATACCTCGAAGGAACCTGAGACAGAGTCTCTATCAGAAAGGAGGAGAAGGAAGTAGTGAGGAGCTAATTAAGAGTCCACTATAGGCTAGTCGGTCCCACATGGTGAGCACAGATGAGCTTGATGAATGGGAAAGGAACTCGGACAAGAGTACACAATATGATGAGAAAGTCCACTTCATCGGAGTCCGTTCCATGTTGGCTACAGAATTATCAGGAGTTTCTTTTAATGATTCTTCTGTTTTGCCAATGCAATTCCTTTTTGACATCTTCAGATATTCTAAAAGAATATACATGCCCAGCACAAGCCCAGGAGGTAAGAATAGCTTATAATGCTGTGTGTTGACTAGTATTTCTTCTTCTTAGTTATCTTCGATGTATGATAAAGAAACATACCATTAAATACTCAGTGTCCCTAGCTGCTTTCAATATTTCATTCCACACAGAGTTCTACCCCTTACAAGGAAACTCCTGGAACTTGGAGAAAAAACTTTGTATCAAACAGGGATCTTCATGGCAAAATTAAAGAATTACTGTATTGTTACATGCCTCCTTTTGCTTAGGTGCAGGAATGATCCTTGATTTTCAAGTTATGGAATAATTTTTAAGTGAATTGAGTCCATCTGTAGTGATTCCTTCACCCAAGATATTATAGAATACAAGTTAAAGTTATGCTCTTGGAATGTGTTCATAAATCTGATGAAGTGGGTTGCTGCCCACTAAAGCTTATGCCAGAAGAAATTTGTTAGTCTTTAAGGTGCTTTAAGGTATCACAGGGCTCTCCTTGTTTTGAGGTATCTTCAGTCACTTACAACAACAGTGAAGAAAAAAAAAGGGTTGTGGGGTAACCTGGGACTATGAAAGGAAAAGAGATGCTGAACCTATGTATGGTATATAGGGATCATGAAGTGCCCCAAAGATATCTTTCAAAGTTACATTCTCTACAATGTGGATTTAGCAGCCATAGCTGTAACTTCTCTCAAGTTCTCCCATTATTTCCATAATTTGTGAGATTGCTAATGTTCCACCTTTGTATTTGTTCCAGCACTTGATCTAAAAATCTGCCTTACTGTTGTCTTCATCTGCCCCTCTCATCATTATGTGACCTAATTGCTGAGAAGACTGCTCACTCCTTCTGAACCCCAGCAAAGACTGTACCAGTATATAAAACATGATTATGTAATGGTCATGAGAATTTGTAATTTGATAGCCCAGCTGTGCACTAGATGGCTAATTGTGCTCATGAAGAATCAGCAATAGTGTTGGTATAGTATTATCATTATTACCCTAGGGTACATGTTGTTATTTAGCAAGGTGAGCACACTGTGCAATCAGAAACACAGCATGCAAATGCACATTTGTTCTGACTATGAGTCACTGTGCAAAAAAGAACAGCATGAATCTTTTGAGCAATTAAGTGTGTGCTCCCTCCATCACTCCTGTTGAAGCTGTTTTACTGTAGATAAATAATGAAACAATGGTTGGCACACAGTGCTTGAATCACCAAATATATCTGGTAGTTACTTGTTTCTAAGAATTGTAAGTCTCTATATACATTTTTTCTCAGGCATGGAGTGTGCTATTCACAGGCCTGGACCTGCAGAAACTCATAGAACAAGATGGACTAGTCGCCTGAAAACCTGGGAAATAATCCTCAAAATTCTGGAAGAGATTCACAGTTTTCTGCTAAATTTTGTGAATGGATATGATGAACTGTTCACTGAAACAAGAGGACTGTTGAAAGTTATGGAATCACCCCAATTCTTGTTCTTAGCTGAGGTTATGAGAATGATTTTTGAAAGCTTTTTGCTCCTGTGAACAACTACCTTCAAAAGAAACTTACTCACAGTTCTAAAGGAATTGAGTTGATCACTGTTGCATCTGAAGAACTTCACCAAAAAAGAGATGTTTGAAGATTTTTTTCTTTTTATCCAAACACCTTGTTTTGAAAGTTCTATGTGACAAAGCATCAACATTAAGATGTGCCACCAACAGAGCCAAAGTATTGACCCAAAAACTTTACAATTCCACAGTCACTAAATACTGTCCAGGATTCCAAAATATAAATGAACATCAGTGGTCCTAGATTTATCATGAATTGATTGATGAAACCAGTGGTGAATTGCAGAGGAGATTTTCTGAGAAAAACTCCAAGTTATACAAAATCTTTTCAACAATCTACTTCACCAGTTCTCTAGACTTCTAGAAATAGAAATAACTGTGTGCCTTGATTGACTTGCTTGAATTATATATTGAGAAGGTGAACGTTCATAAAGTCATAGAACTGCAAAGGACCATGAGAGGTCATTGAGTCCAGTCCCCTGCACTCATGGCAGGGCCAAGTACCAGCTAGACCATCCCCGACTGCTGTTTGTCTAACCTGCTCTTAAAAATTTCTAATGATGGAGATTCCACAACCTCCCTAGGCAACTTATTCCAGTGGTTAATCAACCTGATAGTTAGGAATTTTTCCCTACTGTCCAACCTAAACCTTCCTTGCTGTAATTTAAGCTGAAGATATCATCAATGGTTAAGGAGAATAATTTTTCTTCCTTCTCCTTGTAACAACCTTTTAGGTACTTGAAAACTGGTATCATGTCCCCTTTCAGTCTCCTCTTTTCCAGACTAAATAAACCCAGTTGTTTCAATCTTCCCTCATACGTCAAGTATTTTAGACCTTTAATCATTTTTGTTGCTTGTCTCTGGACTTCCTCCAATTTGCCCACATCTTTCCTGAAATGAGGCATCCAGAATTGGACACAATACTCCAGCTGAGGCCTAATCAATGTATAATAAAGTGGAAGAGTTACTTTTCGTTTTGGCACAGCTGTATTTCAGGCTCCAATAAATAAAAGGAACTGCAAAGAACTTGAAGAGGTTCTAGTTGCTGCCACAGCCAAAGGATTAAAGGGGGTTTTGCATGTATTTCTGAAGTACTGTACTTATAGTACGGGTGCACAAGGCCTGTCATATGAAAGAAATTTGACTTCAAAACTGAACCTGGGTGTCTTTGAGGAATACTTCAGGCACCATTTTTCTAGAAGACTTCAACTTTAGTTTCTTGAATAGTCTTTAGTTTACACAGCACTTTCAGGTTAAAAGCTATACTTTGGTATTTCTGAATCTTCAGATTTTTTTTTTCAATAATTGTTAAACTGAACAGATAATAAATATGCATCTTATTTTGTCTCATTTAATTAAAATATATTTTTTAAATGGCTTCTGAGTGAGATTGCATTTTTCACTTAATACATGAAGGCAAACTTAACTGTCCTGTTTCTCATGCAATCTGCCCCTTTGTGTGTCTATGCCTTAGCTACAGGGCTGAGCAGAACCATGGGTGAGAAAGAAAGACAGAGTGACCCCACAAGGGTTGAATCTCCCTATTCCAATCGCTCTTCTATTATTTATCCACAGCAGAACAGTTAAAGCAAGAGAGACTGAGGGAGCCCCATCTCAGAATATCTCATCACACAAGGTCAGAGTATTCTTCTGGAAAGGTGTGGAAGACCCCCTATTCAAATGCTTTCTCCGCCTCTCACAGAGAGGAGGAATTCAACCTCTGTTACCCAGATGAGTGTCTTAACCAGTGGGCTAAAATTTACATGGTTGGCACCATCCTCCTCCTCTGACTGTAAAGGCAGCTTCTGCGCGCACCTTCTGGATGAGGCCCCACACGAGATCTGTGTGGCCAAAAGCCTACTTCTTCCCAGTTTCTGAATCATTCTGGAGCTTAAGTGGAAGTAGTATATAGCCGAGTAAACTTAGGCATCTCCAGGGCTCAGCAGGCATTTTGTGAATCACAGTGCTCCCAAAATTGCAATATAGGTTCCTGACACAGGAACGTAAAAACATATCTTCTTTTGTTCAACTAGGTCTTCTCTCTTTGTTTTCAGTACAGTGTGTGGTCTAGCTGAGGTAGATGTGAGCATTACCTCACCCTGGCTGGGGTGATTTAGGGGGAGTGGTCCTGCTTTTTAGCAGGGGGTTGGACTAGATGACCTCGTGAGGTCCCTTCCAACCCTATTATTCTATGATTCTTCACCCCTCCCTTTTGTTCAGCTGCTCAGCAACCTAAAGGAACCCATCATATGAGTTTGACTATAACTAATCTACACCAGACCTTGCTTACCTTTGAATTACTGTATAGAGAAAAGAGAGTTCTTAACCCATAGAATCCTCACCCAGGTACATTTGCTCAAGCTAGCCCTTATGAGAACCCTTGAGCAAGGCTCTCAATTTTTAACCCTTCCTTTGGAGAAGTTCTATCAAATATTTATATATCAATAATCCATAATTTACTTTTCTTTAACACCTCTGCCATAAACAGCATTTATGTAAAATGATTCTTGAACTACACAACCAAATCTGCTTTGGTATTGAATACATTATTATCCACAATGAAAACCCTCTTGTTTTAATTCATTCTTTTTTTTTGGAGTTTTAGAATTTTTATAATATTATCTCACCTTTGAGTACAGTGCTTATCTTGGGCTTTGTGAGTTATGAATGTTGATATGTAATGCATAACCAGGACCTTCCAGATGAATAATATGACATGAATATAATTAACCTGCATGAAAAAGGCAAAGAACAAGGAATAGGACTATATAAAACACAGTGCCAGTCCTTTATTAGCAGACTTCACAGTGGAGAATATTTTAAAACATTTTAATCCTAATTTGACAATGAAATTAAATAGGAGATTTATTTTATGTGTTTCTAAATTCTGTAAAATGTGTATACTTTTGAACTACTATATTAATCCTGTCCCTTTATTACATGACACAGACAGAATTCCTTCTCTTATATTTTTATACATACTCATATATGACTCACTTTCAATATATGTCACCAATAACTCAGGATTACTTCTTTTCTGACATATATAGCAATAATTCTCTAACAGGTAGACTTATCCGTTATTAATGCAGTTCATTTGACGTTTCTGTACTTTGAAACTTAGATACAATAATTATCTTTAAAACAGTAGAAAAACTACCAGGTTAAGGAAATATGTGGCTTAATCATTAACAAGTAGAGGTATATATTATTACATGCAAAAAAAGCCCTTGATTAAAATAATATTATAAAAGTTGCAAACTCAAGCACTCAAAAATTAGGAAATGAGAGAAATAAGGTTGCCTATGAAACTATAATTTGGCCCCCCTGGTACATATGCATTCTGATATTGTCCTTAATAAATATAATTGTTTGTAGTGTTATTTCAGCTATGTTGTTCCAAGTCAGAATAACATGCAAAACCTGCACACATATCTCCACTGCTACCATGATTTATATTTCCCACAACACACCTTTCTAGATCCCTAGCGCTAACACATGTCCATCACAATATGTGATGTATCTCATCTAGGGCATCAAATATCCCAACAACAACTATATGGCTGAAAACAAATCACTATGCTCTCAAATGGCAAAATGACAAAATATCAAACTCACATGGCAAAATGATAAAAGATCCTATCATTCATGGGTGAGCACTTTTCACAAAGTGATCGCTCATATCTGACTTCTTAGTCCCCATCCCCAAAAGAAACCTGCACAACACCTTTAAATGATAGGCATTTAATGCTAGACACCAAAAAAAAAAAAAGGACTTAAGAGACACTTGGTAGTTGAATCCTGAGAGCAGATATAGACACTAGAATGAAGATTTACAGTAGTAAGGGTAGGAAGAGATAGAGGGAAGAATGAGAATTTCAATAGAGTTGGAGATAAGGCATTGTAATATTTGGTTGATGCTGAGTAACCAGGAGCTTTACATTCAGCTTTCTGCACATTTATAGAAGCCCAAATCTATCTGCTTATCTATTTTAAGGGTTTTTTTAATTGCTCCTATCACTATAGCATCTAATCACTACAAAGCCTTTCATCGCCCATACTGCCGCTTTTTCTTTCTATGAACCTAAAAAAATTGACTGCTGTGTTATAATAACAAGAGAGTTACAGTTTCAGAGCCAGAAATGGGCATTGGCATATTTGGGCAATGGTGGACATGGGGCAATAAACTGATTTGCAGACCCAGGAGATATTGAGAAAGAAAGAAAGAAAAAGAAAAGGCCATAGCCAGCCCCCGTTTTCTGGCTGGGCCCCTGATTCTCCAGGGTGGGACCAGAAGCTTTCTCATGATGCTCCAGTTGCCTAGCAACTGGAGTGTTGAGAGGAGGAAGGTGGGGAAGGGGCAGCTCAGCCCCTGCTGCATAAAGACGACAGCAGCTGCCCAGAGCCAGAGCTGCATGGGCAGAGAGCAGCCCACCCCTTCCCGTCTGCTTGCAGCTCTGCCACTCATAGCTGCTGCCACCCACTGCTGGCCAGTCCAGCTGCTGCTGGTGCTGTGGCAGGCCAGGGTGGGCAGGCCTTCTGGCCAGCTGGGTGGGCACATGCCCACCCGATCCACCTGTAGCTATGCCCCTGAAAGAAAGGCCAAGTATGACACCAAGCCTACAAGGTTACGGTCATGTCAGGAGGACAGCTATGAAAGGTCAGATTGATGAATGGAGTTAGGGCAAATACATTTTTTGAGGACATTTATTTTAATGGATGTAGTATTTCATTGTAAGAAGTTGAGAAAGGCTATACATTTAGATGGAAATCACAGGCAAAGAGAGGACAGAGAGGAGTCATTAAAAACTTATACAGTTAAAAATTATCAACCAGGGCTGAGACTTGAAATGTGAGATACTATAATGAAGGGTGACAATTTCCAGAGGGGTAGCCGTGCTAGTCTGTGTACAGCAAAAACAATGAGAATCCTGTGGTACCTTAAAGACTAACAAATTTTCTTCAGGCATAAGCAGAAGAAAGCTTTTGTTAGTCTTTAAGGGTATGTCCACACCGGAGCCTTAGGTTGACTTAAGGACAGTTAAGTCAACCTACAGCCCGCTGCATCCACACTGGGTACTTATTAAGTCGACTTAAGCGCTTCCTTAAGTTGACTTAATAACACCACCACTTAAGGTCAACCTAAGGCTTAAATTGACCTTATTGAGTCGACTTAGGCCAGTGTAGACAGGGAATAGCCCTTAAGTTGACCTAATTAGCCTCCAGGCCCCCTCACAGAGTTCCTGTCCACTGCTCCATCAACCTAGCATCTGCCAGTGTGGACACAGGGCTGTGGAGTTCCTAAGTCGACTTAACAAGGTTGACTTTAAGTCAACTTAAAGTCGACCTTGGTTAAGTCAACTTAACAGAATCTCCAGTGTAGACATACCCTAAGGTGCTACAGGACTCTCGTTGTTCTAATGAAGGGGTATTTATGCAAATGAGAAATCCCTTGCAGATACACATAAATCCAGTTGTCTAAAAGATCTCAGCAAACAGTAACTCCCATTTAGGCAACTAAATAAAATATGTGCTTAGCATTGAGGTGCTCCACTTATTCTCAAAGACGTTTTCTGGATTCTTTTCACTTTTGAAAATCTAGCCAGTTCACATAGGTCATAACTGAGAGCTGAACTCTTTTGAAATTTTGACCCAATTGTGACCACTTTTAAAATTTCATCCAAAAGACACCCCCCCCCTGCATTTTAAGGGGTAGGAGTAGAGCAATGATAGGAAAACACCAAGTCATCCTGCATTTAAAATCCCTGTAGTTAATTTAATCAAAAAATTTTAGCCTCTCAAAAATTAGCAATTAAACTACAAAGCTCTTTCTCTAATACTCTTGGGGGATATCTGCCTCATTATTTACTACCACTATATAACTGCAAAATATTGCTATTACTACTGTTTAAAGAATATTAGGAGGCTGGGTATTTTTTCCTCTCTATTGCTTAGACTATGTGGTTAATGGCTCAATGTTATTTATTTATTTATTTATTGCAGCTTTTAGGGAAATATAATGAAGAAGAAATATGCACTGAGAACGTATTTTTTCACACCATATTTAATAGAATGATATATCTATTTGCCTCTATCTCTCTGAATGTATTTTTATGTGTTGTGCAGTTAAGTATGAAACTGCTATAACTTCAGACCAGAAAATGGTATACTTATCTCATGATGCTTTGTGTTATGTAATTGACCCTAGCACAAAATCACTTTTTTTTCAGAAATAGACAAGTGATTTAACTTTTTAATTAAACTTTAAAAGCCTTTAATTACATGCCTAACTTACAAAGCACCCTTTCTGTTTAAATTGTCTTTAGATTGCTGGATGTGTATTTTCCTGTTGCATCTTTACTGACCTGGAAAGCAACAAAGAGCAATAAATCATGTGCTCACTCCTTAATTGGCACCATTAACAGTTCTTTCATTATCTAGCCAGACAAACATTGAGAGTACAACTGCTGCAGGTAAAACAGAAACTATCTGATATTGGTGCCTAAATCCAATTCTGTCAAGATGTTTCTGCCTCTCTTTATCTACAAAGCTAGCTGGATAGATAATTCTATTTCCTTGTTTCTCTCCGTAATGGCATGCTTCAAATCTTCTCCCAAGAGTGGCAGTGTGGTGCAGTGGATAAGACTCTGGACTGGGTTCTGACCTTCTGGCTCTCCTTGTGCAAGTACCTTCCGTCTCTGTTTTTCCTCCTGTCTTTTGTCTGATTTGTCCACATAGATTGTGAGATCTTTGGGGCATGGATAGTCTCTTACTGCATGTTTGTACAGTTCCTTGAGCAGGAATACAACCATTGTGTCCTTAATGGCTCATCAGGTTATTCCCTGGTCCCATATCACCTGGCAGATTCCTTAACATTAAGGAGACAATGGTTTTACAAGTTAAAGTATAGATATAACACCAAATTCCTAACTAAACTAACTTCTAATCCAAATACAATTCCTAGACATAAACTATATAATAATTCCCAGCAAATTATTACCTTTCTATTGATACCAAACATGACATAGTTCCTATGGATTATAGCATTTATGAGATATGAATAGAAAATAATATCATAAATGCTTCCCTAAATCTCGACAGCATCACACCCTGCCCACATGCCCTGCCCTTTGGGGGGCATGCCAGACTCCCCCTGTACACCCCCCCCCAGCAGGGAGGGCATTGGTGTAGTCCTGGGGTAGCCTTAAGTTGACTTAGGGCTACCCCAGTTGGCTTAATTCGAATTAAGCCTTAAGTCTAATGAAAAGGTGGTTTTATAAAGTCGATTTCATTTTCATTAAGTCGACTTTATTTTCCTTAAGTCGACTTAAGCAAGCTGTTTAAGTCGACTTAAGGAAACTGTAGTGTAGACGCAGGGTAAATTAAGTCGACCTAAGCAAGCTTAAATTGACTTAATTTACCAGTGTAGACGCAGCCTTTGGGTGGAAGACGAGTTGCAGCAGCAGGGTGCTGCCCTTTTACGGCCACTTCCACAAGCCCTTGTGGTGGCTGCTTTTTGTGGCGGCAAGGGCTGCTCACTAAACCCTGCCGCCTCCGAAAGTACCTGCGGTGGCTGTTTTTTTCTGACAATGATGGCTGCTCCTGAAGCCTGATGCTGCTGAAAGTACCTGTGGAGGCAAGTTTTTTTTCACCAATGGGGACTACTTTCATTTGAGCTGCCACCGAAAGTGCTGGTGGCAGGGGGAGCCTCGGCAGCAATTGTCTGTGCAGGAGGGGGGCATCCCAGTGTCACTCACAGTTTGGAAGGCTCCCAACGGTGTCGTGGCAGTAAAAGGCTTGAGCACTCCTGCACTAGGCCAATGGGGATATTTTTTTGTTTGTTTATTTTAGGGATTATTTTAGAATTTTTTCAGCTTTCTTAAAGTCATACTAATAAATACGAAAATATCTGACATGAGATAAAAAAAAAGAAAGCCACAGTTAAGACAGGGGACCATCTTTGACACGGGCAAGCATCAGTGGAGAACAACTCTGAATGGTCCAGTTTTCAGAATGCAGCCTCCAGTTAGCCTATGCAACTTTGCATGTGGAATTGCTTGCATGCACACCTTGCAGACCGGCACTTGTGCAGACAAATGATTTAATTTTCTGCCACAAAACCTACTATCATATTGAAATCAAACACAAATGCCCACTCTGACACCTCAGCCAAGGACTTTCATCCTCGCTCCTCCATTACATACCCACTTATGGGGGTTTGCCTACTGAAGGTCTACCAGATGCATTAGTGGTCCTCATCTACCTATGTGATATGACTTTTGTGCTCAGGAGCACTATTCTAGCAACCACCAGCTAAATTGTCACCATTTTCCTTCTTTTATAGTATAGTATAGTATAATATAGTATAGTATAGTATAGTATAGTCCCCACCTCATGGCTTTTTGCCTTTTTCAGAATGCCAGGGTTCTGTAATGTTAAGAGTTTAGCATTGTTCCCTGGGGGCAGATCCTGTTCATCAGTGCTAAAACTTTCACAGACTAAGTGTGCAATCACAAACCCCCCAATGCTTTCCCTTGTGGGGAGGAAGGATTTTCTCCTACTGAGTGTTGACATGGGCAGTAGGATTTTTACGCCTTTCTCTAGCATTTTGTATGCTGACTTATAGATCGCAGTAAAATTGCAAAGGTTTCGCTGAGGACAGTCAAGTACAAACTAGTTATGTTTTACTTTGGGAGTAATTTTATTATTACAACTTTATTTGGCAGGACTCTAGAGTCTTAGCAGTGTATTAACAGAGGTGTTTAACTTTTCCAATCTAATATACACAGGCTTGGGAGTGAGGAAGGCTGGGATAAGTAGTGAGAATTACAATTGAGCTTCAACATCCAGCACAAATAGGAATTGCTGCCTTCAGTGCACAAATTCTTCACAGAAGGAAAGGGCAGAATATGGAATTTTTTTGTTCTAAGGTTAAATCCCAAAGTTGGGTAATGATCAAAGGCTCTGAGAGGTCCCCCCAACTATCGATTTATCTGAACCACTATAACCAGCTGAAAATTGTGCATTACCATATTGGACGTGCTTGCTATTGGGTAACATCAATAGGAATGTTAACACTTGATTCTTTATTATTAATGAATTTTTCAGCCATCAATTTAAAGCCATAACCATCTCTGTGTTTTATTTCCTCTCTTGCAGTGTCTACAATGTACATTTTATCTCCAGAAAAGGATTTTGGTATCTTAGGTTATCATTTTATTTTTCTTCCTAACAATAAGTGCACAGAAGGAATAGAAAAAGATTAGCATGGATGAAGAAGAGATGTGAAAGACAAACGAAGATAAAGTGCCTAATAGAGATAAAAAGCACCAAGCATTGAGGAAAATGGGAAGGTTTACCATGAAAAATGAAGGTAATGTGTCAGAAGCATAAGAGCTGGTAAAGTATTTGGGAGGAATGACAAGTGCATAAGAGATGCCAACAATTACAAAGAGTAAGACATATTTTCAAATAAATGAGAAGCATTCAAAAGAAGAGCCAGTACTAAAGTCTCAAAAAGTAATTAGATAACAGAAGTGAACAAAAATTAAATTAATCTTTCTCAGTGATCATGAAGGAGGCTAGAAAACTAGCAACAGAAATACATGTTCCAATGAAGTAAAAAGAAATACCCCCCCCCCCCAAAAAAAGAGGCAAGAATAGATGAAAAAGGAATCAGAGATATTGAAAAGATCTAGTGATTCATAAAACACATCTTTTTACTGCTAATGATAAACTCTGCCACGTGCCATATTTAATTGCTTTCTTCATTTATTTTTGCATTAATATTAACATTTTTGCTATTTGTCATCTCTCCCTTACTGAAGATTTATCAACTATAGTTTTGTATTGGATATCACTCCTGATTTTAGTGAACATGTATCCCAGAAATGAAAGGAGGGGAGCTTTTAGCAAAGTGATAAATATTAAAATCCATCAGAAAGATAAGGTACCATAAAGCTAGAGGAAAGCTAATTTTATATCCATATTTACATCTAGGCATGCTCTGTAAAATTACAGGCCTGAAATTTTACTTAGTAGTGTGGACGTAATTAAAATACAATCACTCTCTCAACAGAGGAAATATTGTTGTATGTACCTGTAGCAATGTAGCTCAGTGGGTATATAGTCATTTTGGGTTTGGGGTACAATAATCTGTAGAAGATTTCCTGCTTGCTTCAAGGACATTAGCAGGCAGATGCCATTCTCTGTTGCGCTTCAGCTGAAAAATGGTGGAGAGGGAATCTCTGCATTTATTCTCTCTCTCTGTCATTCTTTTATGGAGATTTTTATTTGCACTTTCCCATTCTTTATTTTCCTTAATCTGAAATGTCATCAGAATAGAAAAAGTCCTTAGGTCCTTACTCAGTGGGAGCCTATTACAAAATTCATTGAAATCAATGGAGTCTTTATATTAAATTCAATGGGAGTTGTATTGTACCTTGGACGATTTTTTCCTGAGTAAGAACCAAACAAAAAACCCAACTGATCACCTTAAAAATTCACTTTGTATTTCTATAGCCTATTAATATTGAATATTGCATGCCACATTACTAAACCTGTCTTCCTGCCACCTGTTGTATTAGGTACTATGTTTCTGTAATATGAATTCCAGACTTCAAATAAAATTAAAGATCATTAAAAGTAGACTAAAGAAATGGTTTAAAGTGATAAAGAACAACTGATGATAAACTTGGTTTTTTTCAAACTCAAAAACTTTCATATCTTGTAGAAATTGGCTTTCTAACTCAGAATACCATATTTTCACTCCTCAATGTATATCTCCAAAAGTCAGCTCTTTACTCTGGACCATAAAGAGTTGTCCTTATAACAAAGAAACATGCACATGTTTATAATCAACTTGAGTGATTTGTGGAGAACAAGATCAAGATTTCATATAATTTTGATGTTATGCTTTGGATTTGATACGCAAAGGTTATACAGTGAGTAATAAAGGAATTCTGATCATTGTACTATGCTTGAGAGATGAGTTAAACAACAGGAGTTTTACTCGTTAGCTAAATATGTTTAATCTACGTGACCTGAATGTTTTGGTAGAATTTGCAGATAATCTAAGTACCTAATTATTGTTACATTGAAGATACTTTACCAAATTGATTCATTTATGAAAGGGTGGATGGTACTAAAATTATCTGTAGCAAATAAACATAAAAAAGGTTTAGTGTGAAATGGTCTTGGTCTTGGATTAGCTAATAAATTAGATTGTACTCAATTTTTCGTTTGTAAGCAGGATACACAGAAGTGCATGGGAATTGGCGATGGAATGAATTACTTGATAAATCACCTGTTCTGTTCATTCCTTCTGAAGCACCTGGCACTGACCACAGTTGGAAGAGAGGATACTGGGCTAGATGGACCATGGGTATGACCCAGAATGGACATTCTTACGTTCTTAAAACCTTGAATGGTAGCAAGAGTTTGAAAACATACTCAGGATGGCACTTCCATAAGGCTGAGATAGGCAAATATATTAGAAATATCTTTTTCCCCCTGGGTACATGTCTCCCCCCAACTTCCCCTTGGCTATTATTTAACTTAAAAATAAAAGTCTTAGGATAGATTTTGAAAGACACTATACAAAATCCATTTAACTGTAAATCACAATCATTATAAGAGCATTCTTTCACAAGATTGTTAAATTTACTTTGTACAACAGTACAATAACTACAATAACTAACTACCTAGATTACTATTTGAGGTCCCCATTTTAGATGTTATTAAGATAGAGGGGGATATGCCTGTATTAAATTGTGAACTCCAAATCATATTATAAACTGCATTTTGTATTTTTTTCTGAAGAAATTACTAAACTTGTCCAAGGCAGGTTTTCATAATGCATTCCAGACAGATGCCTAGCCCAGAAAAGATGTTTGACTCTTTATGGAAAAATTATCACAGACAGACACCAAGCTATGTAGACACCAATCTAGGCTACCAGCTTTGATAGTCTCTCAACGCCTGTCACATCATCCTGGACCAATGGATTTTCTACACAGTGTTCCACCGGTGGGGTTAGCAAGAATGGGGAGAGGGCTGGAGGGCCCCAGTACTGAACATGGCAAAAGGAGATGGAGACTGTGTAAAGTGGGGTGTTGATCTTAACAGGAGGCAATCTATTGCCACATAGACACCGGAAGTGCAGGAGAGAAAGGGCAGGAAGGAAGGAATCTGCCTAACCTGAAATGCTGACTAACCTCAGGCTCACAGGAAGCGTGAGATCTGACTAGGGGATGGTGAAGCCCAGATGTTTTGTTTTCTAAGATAAACTCTCAAGTGCTTTTAAGAGTAAATTTGCTGTGTTTATGAATTTCCTTTGCTAAGGCTGTGTTGCTTGCTTTCCTACCAGATTCTCTCAGAAGAGGTTAAACAACAAGACCAGATAGCCGTCTCCCCAGGAAGACTCTGAAGGTGTGTGGTGAGAGACTGGGAAGGCTCAAATATCTGAGGCAGTGGTTTTAGGATCTACAGCAACTGAACTGCATCCCATGTCTCAAAGAAAAGATGTCAGAGTTTGCGAGTGTGCCCTATAGATCGAGAGCTAGGAACAGTGACTTGAGAATGCCCACAACCAGCTGGTTTGAAAGTACAAGGCACATAGCAATTGTCTTCACTCTCAACTGACTGGTGACTGAACAGAGCTACTGGGCCCAGTTGTAACATACTAGTGGCCACAATTGGATAACCAAGGTAGACAGTAAATTTTTTTTAAGGTTGGCATTTGCAAGGGGAAAAAAAGTGCTTACTCTTCAACTGAAATCATAGAGTGGGATTCTAATTTGTTTGGGAAGAGAGTAAGTAAAGACAGGGAGGGGGGAAGTTATGAGCAGTTCAGGAAAAGGGAGCTAGTAAAGTTGGGCAGAGATAAACACACAAACTCCAAATAGCTTTAAAAGGCAGAGCTGGTTGGCTAGAGATTGACAATCCTGTTCTGAAAAAAACTTGTGAAATTTGTTTTCATTCCATATTGGAAACAAAACAAAATCTTCTGAATATTTTCAGAACATGGAAATGTGTCAAAACATTTGGTTTGGGATGTAAAAAATCATTTCTCTCTCTCACTCAGACACACACCAGAGTGACTAAACCCTAAACACAAGAAACTTTTCTGATGCTGTCTGGATTAGAGACACCTTTTTAGAATATGATTTAATATCAATATGCAAACTGTCATGTCAGAAACTGCTGGAAATTTATAAGTTATAATTCACTAAAGTTGATGTAGTATCCAATAGAAGACTTTGTTACATGATAAGCTGTTAGAATGTGGTGTTGCCATTAATCAGTCCTCACCAAAAGTTAACCCTAAGCAGAGCTGGTACTATCAGTTCTGATCAAGGACATATCTTGCTCCCACCAAATAGCAGACATAACCTGTAAGCTCTGTAAAATAACAAACTAAGACCAAGGCAAAGGAATGTTGTAAATAAGTGTGGAAAATAACCAGATGTGCATGCCATTTACTCACTTAGCAAGTAAGAGTGTATAAAAGCTATTCCTTTTCTTTCTTGTCTGTATTCAAATAAAACCATTTGTTTGTACCTTTCACCTTGTCTCCCAGTGTTGAGCCTACCAAACCCATCGAACCTTAGAGCCCAAGCTACTCTGTGTAGCTGGTACCTTTTTGTAACAGTTAAGAAGCGCACGTACACGTACACACACACACACACAGAGTTCTAAATACGTATGATACATTGATATTTCATCTTGTGTAGTGTTTCTGGGTGACACCCCTGACTGGATGGTAGCAATAATAAGCCTGCTTAATAGTCCATTAAAGGAACTCGAAGGTACAATGAGCCCATGGAGAGAAGCCAGGGCTACAGCTCAAAAGTCACCAGGATATGTAAGAACATGCCCTTTGGACAGGGGACTCTTTCCCATGTTCTGTGTTTGAGGGTCTGTTTTGAAACAAGGCACACGGCAATTTGAAAGATGATAAAAAGCAGCTGCACTACATCCATATTGTCTCCAGTCTTCATTCCTGCTCCTACTTCTGGATCAACTCATCTGCAACTGAAGCTGTGAAACAAAGGACTGAGACCCATCCAGGTGCTGGATGTACAACTAGGGAACTATACAAGCCTGCAAATGCCACAATTCTACTGAAAGCCTTATATAATGGACTTTCAAATCATTTATATGTATCTGATTGCTTTAATCAGCTCTCCCAGTGTTTGTGTCTTTCCTTTTATACTTAGCCTTTAGTTTTAGTTACTAAAGAATTAGCTGGCAGCATGGTATTTTGGGTAAAGTCCATACTTACATTGATCTAGCAATGTGGCTGACCCTTTGGAGTCGGAAGAACATTTTGGTAAAGGGAATAGAGTTTTAAATAACATTTCTGTAATAGACTGTGTTGTTGGCTGAGAGCCTAAGACTGAAATGCAGTGAGGGTGCATTTTTTGTTTTTAGCTTCTTGACAACCAGTGCAGGGAATCAGAAGCACGGTTTATGACTGGTTGGTGAATTTACTGCAGCATTAGGCACCACTTTGGGAGAATCCGCTTTGCATTCCCAGCCTGCTCTGATCTTGGCATTTTCAGGTGAGCTAACCTAGGCATGGACAGGTCAAACCTTCCCACCAAAAACTTAATAGAAATCAATACAACTCCACGAAACATTTCACCTTCAGTGAAACAGCATTTTTAATGAAAAAAATGCTCTTTTAAAAATGTTCCACCCAGCTCTAGTGTTTATCTTACCTGTCATTGGCCTGTGGAGAAGTTCCCCAGACTCCTCAAATCTTCCCTATTTGAACTTGTCTTTGAGTGAGCAGAAGCAATGCTATTCCTGCCCTTCTTGCCCTCTGTATCCATGTCAAGTGGTCAGGGTCAGCTATAAAACATTCTACTCCTGGCCATGCATTCATTCCCTCTGCTCATACCATTCCCGTTGTTATGTGTGATCACCCAAGACTGCAATGCATAGGGCTTGGGAAGAGTAAGCAGGCTGAGTAGACTGTCCATCTAGTCCATACCAGCAACCTCTAACCCATATGCATAATGTCTCCACGTCTCTTTTAATACTGTTCTAGGCACTGCAGAAACAAAGCACAGGCAACAGCCCTGCACAATTTCAGAACATTAAGCTGTTGAAGTTCATTATCACAATGGTTCAACACAAGCTAATTAAATGACATGTAGCATCTCTGTCAATGGACTGTAACCCTTGTGTCAAACAGAATCTTCATACTAGACATAGATATATGTGATCAATGGACATCTTTCTGGATCAGGGAATCTCTAGGTCCCAAGATTCACTGACTACCTAACTTTTGACTATCAGAACTGAAGGTGGATTAATTTCCAAGTCACATGTGAAAATGGGTTTACAGGTTCACACATTGGTAGGGGAAACACTGAAGACAATACAATTCGTTCTGGAAAACTAAACTCGGGGTCAGTGAGTGGGGATTGTGTCACTTATAAATGTTGGAAAGGCATAAAATAATATTTAATAATTTTGGGAATTTGGGAATTTTGGATTTGACCCTAGAATTGGCCAGATTGTTAGATCGCATGGGGAGAGAGAGTTTGAAAAGATAAACTTTAATGAAACTCCATGATTGCATCAGTGATGACTACCTGTATGCTGCAGCTGCCAAACAAGAAGTATCTTTTCTGAGCACCACAGTAATACACACAGTAGGTGATCATTTGGGTGCTTCCCACCTGTCTGTGAAATGTACAGCTTTAGCCCAGACTACTTTTAGGAGATGTTCTACTTTGATTATTGAGTTGCAATGGGTCTATGCGCACAGCAAGTATTTTCTCCATGAGACTAAATATCATGGTTTTAAATATTCCCTGGGTTTGCTGAGTCCTCTAAGCTCTAATAGAATATGGCTGCAGATCAAGGGCAATTATTTCTGCCATTTTGTGGTTCTTTGATCAAAATGATTTGAGGAAAATCTGGACCCCTTTCCAAACACCATTTACATGCAAGAAGATAAGCTCACAGTACTGTGATTTATGCCATTGGCTGTGGCAGGAAATTTAAGATTGCAGTACATTGAGGTCAGGTGCTTACCTGGTATAAATCAGTGTGACTTCCTTGACTTCAGTGGAACTGTGCAGATTTACACCAGCTAAGGATCTAGCCCTATATCTCCACAATGTAATATCATTGGCTATGTCTACAGTGGTAAGTTAGTTCGAATTAAGGGGGCTACACTAGGCTTTAGTTAGTTCAAATTAAGGGCTTCCTTAATTCGAACTAATAAGTTTGAATAGGGCTTTAGAAGTAAGGCTTTAATTCGAACTAACTAGTTCAAATTAGCCAATGTGGCCATGTTAATTCGAACTAATTTCTTAGTTCAAACTAACCATTGAAATGAATGGGGATCGCTAATTCGAACTAAGCAAGTGCCATGAATGGCACTTACTTAGTTCAAATTAAGTTAATTAAGTTAATTCAAACTAACTAAAATTAGTTCGAATTAGTTAGTTCAAACTAACTAATTCGAACTAATTTTAGCAAGTGTAGACATAGCCATTTAGATTAAATACACTACCTTCTCTGCCCTAAATCTGCTGAAACTCATAGCAAACCTCTTTCTGAGTCAGAAGTGATTCAGGCTAGTAGGCTGCAAAAATTCATCCCAAAGCCACTAGCCCATGTGTTTTGTGGGCTGAATAATATTATAAACCTCTGCATGATCAGTTGTAGTTTCTTGTTTAGGATGATTTTACTTCTTCAGCAGAGGAGATCTCCTGAGTTCCTCTAGTGTTGCTTCGATTGTTCTCATTCATAAAACCAAGAATGGGAATGTGCCTCTCTAGTTAATAAAAGTCTGAAAACCAGTGAAAACATTCTGGCTCAAATGCTGGAGATTCATCAGTAAATCCAGGGCATAGGACCAGTGTTCCCTCTAAGCTGCGCGGGTGCGCAGCCGCGCAGCAGCCGTCGCACCCCCCCGCACAGCACTGAGGGACCCTTGCGCAGCCCGGCAGTCCCCGCTGCTCCCTCCAGACCCCCAGGGCTGCGGCTTTGCCGTGGCAGACCCGGCCCGCGCCCGGCCTCTGGGCTGGCCCTCCCTGCCCCCAGGGTGAGACAGGCAAGCTCAGGCTTAGCTCAGGTGCGCGGGCCTGCCTGCCTGCCCCACGTGGCCGGGGCAGCGGGGTGGCTGTGGCCGCGGTGGGCTCCCAGGCTCCCACCCACCGACCGCTTCAAATTCCCAGCCCAGGCCCGGGGCCGGGCTCATCTGACGGCCTCAGCCTCCCGGCACGGGGCCAGGATCAGCCTCCGGGGCTGGGGTCTGCTCCGCCCCATCGGCGGCTTCCCAGGGCCGCGGTAGGGTCCTCCCCCACCAGCGGCCTTGGCTTCTCTCTTTCTTTCTCTTCTTTGCTTTCCTTTTTCTTTCCTTCTTTCTCTTCTTTGCCTTCCTTCTTTTTTCTTTCTTCCTCTCTTTCTTTTCCTTCTTTCTCTTTTTTCCTTATTTGTCTTCCTTTTTCTTTCCTTCTTTTTTTCCTTTCTCTTCTTTCCTTCCTCTTTCCTCTCTTCCTTCTTTTTTCTTTCTTTCTTTCCTCTTCCTTCCTTCCTCCTTCTTTCTCTTCCTGTTTCATCTTCTTTCCTTCTTTTTCTCTTTCTTTGCTTCCTTCCTTCCTTTCTCTTCCTTCTCTTTTTTCTTTCTCTCTTCCTTCCTTCTTTTTTCTTTCTTGCTTTCTTTCCTTCTTTCTCTCTTTCTTTGCTTCCTTCCTTCCTTCCTTCCTTCCTTCCTTCCTTTCTCTTCCTTCTCTTTTTTCTTTCTCTCTCCTTCTCTTTTTTCTTTCTCTCTTTCTTTCTCTCTTTCTTTGCTTCCTTCTTTTCTCTTCCTTCTCTTCTTTCCTTCCTCTTTCTTCTTTCTCTTCTTTTTTTTCTTTCTCTTCTTTTCTTCCTTCTTTCTCTTCCTTTCTCTTCCTTCCTTCTTTCTCTCCCTTTCTCTTCCTTCCTTCTCTCTTTTTTCTTTCTCCCTTCTTTTTTCTTTCCTTCTTTCTCTCCTATGCTTTCCTTTTTCTTTCCTTCTTTCTCTTCTTTGCCTTTCTTCTTTTTCTTTCTTCCTCTCTTTCCCTTCCTTCTTTCTCTTTTTTCCTTCTTTGTCTTCCTTTTTCTTTCCTTTTTTTCTTTTTCTCTTCTTTTCTTCCTCTTTCTTCTTTCTCTTCCTTCTTTCTTTCTCTTTTCTTCTTTCTCTTCCTTCTTTCTTTCTCTTTTCTTCTTTCTCTTCCTTCTTTCCTCTTCTTTCCTTCTCTCTTTCTTTTTCTCTTTCTTCCTTCCTTCTCTCTTTTTCTCTCTTCCTTCCTTCCTTCCTTCCTTCCTTCCTTCCTTCCTTAAAAAAAACTTTTAAAAAATTAATTTTAAATAAAACATTTCTAAAAATTAAATTTCAATTCAAAATTCATTCAAATTTAATTAAACACAATTAATTAATTCTATTTACAATTACTTTAACTTCAATTAATGCCTATAAATTCTGTCGTGTGAGTTTACACAAAAATTTTATTCAGAAAAAGTTTTGCACATGGCTTGAAAATTTTGCATACAAGCCGCCAAACCTTAAAGGGAACATTGCATAGGAGGACAAATAGGTTTTGTTAAAAAGTATCTCTTCTGAGATATCAGCTTTTCAGCAGAAGGCTAGTCCCTGTCTGTATGTTATAAAGCAATGTTACTCATCGGACTTTCAGAACTCACAAGTGGACCAAGCAGAGCAGGACAGCCCTGTTTCTCCCAGTCAACTGACCATGTATGGTGGCAGTGACTTTTTCTTCCGATTGCCTATCTATCATACCAGAGAGGCTTTGTGGCTTCTTCTTCTCACCATAAAGTATCTCATAGCAACTAGAGTGTTGATTTCCTAGATGCGATAGGTAATATGAATAGATGTTCAGAAGCCTCTAGCAAAACCAGGTGTGCTGCATGACGAGTTATGGTTCCTACAATGACAGCTGCCCCCCCGCCAGCCCCTGCCAATACCACTGTTTAGATAGGCAGCAGATGAATTATACTCACTGTTAACATCCTTAATCACAATACCACTTTCCACTTTCCACTTCTCTAAACATAGCCAACTAAATCATGAACACTCAGTGCAAGATACATTAGACATTGCATACATAAAGCATGAAGTAATGTTCAGCTAGCTATTTTATCAGGTAATTAGAGGATTTACTATTATGCACAGGATAATTAGGAGAACAAATTACTAATAGATTATAATTATAAACAGCCTAAGTCAACACTAAATGTATATGCTGTATTCATGATGGGTGTTTTAGCACTGCGACTGCATAATCAAATCAATCAAGTCAGTAGAAGCTCCTAGACTACAAGTGATTAACCCATTTAATTGCTGTAGACTCAAAAACTTCCCAAGAATAATAACTTATAATTTATTTCAGTAGAAAGTCTGGTGACTATTTTTTTCCCAGAATTGTTGGTGATGTTTTCAACAATCTCTATAGGTCTGATTTATTTTGAGTCATATTTTCTTTAAAATTAAAAGCACTAGCTCATATTTTCTGTTTCAACACCCCACAATCAACAAACTAAGCCTAAGTTACAAACAGGGAGAAGCTGAGCAAAATTGGTGTGTTTCAAAATAACTTAAATCAACAGAAGCCATTAAAAATTTATCTCAAAATAAATAAAATTCTAAAACTAGCTATCCAATTTTTATGACCTTACCTATTTTTAAGTGCTTTTATAAGTGCTCTCTTATTGATTTATTTGTCCTCAAGGAGAGGCAAATAAAATTACAAGCCTAGGCTGAACATTTTAGCACCAGAAAATATAAACCTATGTATCTCATAAGACTGAACCTTTTAAAATGTTGACACTTTTATTTCTGTCTCAGCACTGGGGATGTCTACGCTGAGGCACAAACAGAGGAGATGGAAAATACTGGAGAAAGCTTTGAATTTCTGTAGGTTCTGGTATTCAAGAGAAAAAGGTATTTGATGAACTCCTGTTCTGCACCACTCTAGAACAGTCAGGGGCTGATTCTACACCACCTTATGTCAGCATAAATAAGGATTGATTCCAAGGAAATTAATGGATTTACACTCTTGTAAATAGAATCAGTGCCACTGAATAGAGAATCATACTAATAAAGTTTAGCTCCTTCTATAGCAACTTGCAGAAATTAAATAAGAATTCACATGACAGTAAGAATCTGTTTAATCAATATCTTGAAATACAACAAACCTACTTAACTGGAAGGATCACCAGAGAACAGATTCAGTACAATTCAGTGACTACAACATTGATAAATGACATACCAAATCCACTTAAATGACATACATAGTGTTATCTGCAAGCCCATTCATAATAGTTGATAGATGCATACTGCAATTTGCTCATATATAGCTAAAGGGTATGTCTAGACTGCACCTGGGTGCCTGGATAGACACACACATGATCTACCTCAATGTGCTACAAATAGCTGTGTAGCAAGGGGTAGCACAGGCAGCAGCTGGAAATAGCCATGTGAGTACAAATCTGCCCAGCCCCCACAGAATCTACTTGGCCAAACTGCCAACCATACTCCCTCCAGCTACACTGTTATTTTCTAATGGGGTATTTCAACCACAGCTAGCACATCTCCCCACCCGACTGGGAAGCGCACTCCCACCTGCAGAGCAATCATACCTTAAGTCATATACAAAGTGAAAACTATTAGCTTCACCTGTGCATGCAAGTTTGAAGTCGGAGAGACCGTCTACACTAATGAGAGTCTTTTGCAGCATTCACTTTTTAAAAGTTTTGATTTTGGAACAGATTATGTCCATTGCACTAACAATGTTTGCACTCTGTAGGTTATCCCCTGAAACCATTCCATTACCTCTCCTTTATCTATTCATCCTCTCTTGCTTTTATCACCGACTGTAATTTTATTCCAATGATTTTGTGATTTTAATTTCATTCAAATGTGAGGACATAGGGGCTATGTCTACATTGGCAGATTAAGTCAATTTAAGGAGGCTTAAGTCAACTTAAACAAAGACGTGTCTACACCAGCCTTTCATTAAGTCGACTTAAGAAATTACTTAAATTGACTTAATGAAAGCTTAAGTCGACTTAATAAGAACACCCATTAGGTCGACTTAAGCCTCCTTAGGTCGACCTAATCCTTCTTTAGGTCAACCTAAGGCCAGTGTGGACGCTTAAGTCCACTTTGTTAAATTGACCTAAGGGCAGTTAGGTCAACTTAACAAAGTGGACTTAGTCCACGTCCAGGGACACCACTTTGTTAAGTCAACTTAACAAAGTCGACCTAACTTTTTGTAGTGTAGACATAGCCAGGGTGAATATCCCTGAAGTTTAGGGAAACAGCATATATCTACAGGGCACAGTCTAAAGTTGCTGATCAGTAAAATCAAGGGAATTGAAGAATAAGTTTAGATCTGTACTCTAAAATATTATGCATGCTCTGCTATATGTGTGTATAATATTAAAGGCTTAATACTTAATACTTTAAAGGCTAGTGGAGTTCAAGGTGTTGGGGACAGCATATTCAGGCCCCCAAATGGGAAAGAGACATCCCACCTGTAAAAGGCATAATGACTCAAAAATGCTGTTGGGAACATGCTGAGCTTGAGTAAATATGGACTTCAGCAATTTTAGGTACCCATATTTGAAAACCTTGGTCCTTAGACTGTAAATTCCCTGGGGAAAGAACCTGTCCTCTTTATAAAGATGAAAAGTGCCGTGCTTGCTGAGGGCACAGTACAACATATGGATAATACAAATAAACAAATTCTTCATATATCCCAGTAGACTCTTTATTAACTGGTTTAAAAGCTACTATTGTAGACTGTGTCTACACTTGTAAATTAAGTCAACTTAGTTAAAGTCGACCTAAATTTTCAAGTGTAGACATAGCCATAGGTACTAGGCAGCTGTGACCATTTGGTTTCAAAGTGAGCTGAATACATGAACTGCTGTATTACTCATTTTAATAATGTCCCTTTAGATATTGCGATGCTACGTCTTCTAATCACTGACATTGACCATAGACACCCAAGAAAGACAAAGAAAGCAAAATAAGTGGCTTAATCTGATGGGATGAATATGCAAAATGTGGCTAAACTAAGAATGCTGTTGCTGCTTTCCAGTTTTGTTATTGCAGAGGCTGAAGATTTTGAAAATTGTACTTCACTGTAGATTTGTACAAAGAGTATCCTTTTTCTATTTCCTAATGTGAATGCAACCTGTTGGGGCTAGTTAAATAGGCCAGGCCTCACAGCTGTTAAGCAGTAGTGTAGTTGGAGAGCGGTTGTGTGCAGCTGTATATCTGAGCAGCTATATCTAGGGCTATGTCTACATTTGTTAATTTAAGCCGACTTTAAGTCGACTTAGTTAAATTGACTTAGTGTGTCTCCACTTAAAAATAAAGTCGACTTAAAGGGGAACTTAAAACGTCAACCTAGAGCGTCCACACTGGACACCTAGGTCGACTTCTAGGAGCTTAGGGGGGCATAGGGGAGGTGCACAGAGGTGGGGGGGCACCCCTTGCCCACTGCAAGGGGCTCAGCCTTTGCCCCATTGTACCTTGGTACAATGGGGCAAAGGGGGACAGGGACTCTGGCAGGGCATAGGGGCAGGGTGGGCAGGGCTCTGCCCTGCCCTGTGGGGGGGCATGCCAGGCTCCCCATGTGCCCTCCCCCCCGGCAGGGAGGGCATTGGTGTAGCCCTGGGGTAGCCCTAAGTCGACTTAGGACTACCCCACGTCTACACTGGCTTAAGTCGACTCTAGGGAGTTGACTTAAGCCTTAGGTCGAATTGAAAGGTGGTGTTATAAAGTCGACTTAATTTTAATTAAGTCGACTTTATTTTCCTTAAGTCGACTTAAGCAAGCTGCTTAAGGAAACTGTAGTGTAGATGCAGGGTAAATTAAGTCAACTTAATTTACCAGTGTAGATGCAGCCTATGAGTCCTAACAAATACTATACAAAAAATTACTGTTCATTGTATGCACATTATGTGCATTATTATTACACATTCTGCTATTCAGACATATACAAAATAATACTAAGCATGAACTTCGCCCACACAAGGCCCTCTGCTCTTCTGAACTCTTCCATTAGACTATGTATGATGTAGGCGAAATGGCTGTGCTGGCTCTGAATAGGTAAAGGTGAGTATTTGAGTAATCTGGAGAGGAGCTGGATTCACTCTGACATGAATCCTGTAGCTGGGAATCCTTGCAGAATGAATCCAGAGGCGCAACAGTTGCTTTTTCCAGCCTAGCAGATGCAATATCAGCTTTGGAAAAGCCATGCTTCAGCTCTACCCCTTGTCTGAGTGTTGAAAGATGAATTCCATCTCAAACATCCTCATGAGTTCCCTGTACCAAGGCAATTTATGCAACTGATGCCATTCTAATGTGGGTCTCCTTTACTCTCACCTGTTGATGCTGTTCGACTTTGGATGAATAATTAAATAGTGATTGGGCCAGAGAGAGGGGGGATGAGTGCCTGGATTGCTTGGTGAGTATAGCACTCATGTGGGAGACCCAGGATACAGTCCCCTTGCTCAAATGATTGTTTGTTTGTTTGTTTGTTTGTTTGTTTGTTTGTTTGTTTGTTTACCCGAACTGCAACAGTTTCAACAGGAGAAATTGAGGGAGTCCAGTATCAGAATATCTCATAGCCCAGGGGCTTTGGCACTCCCATGAAAGATGGTAGACCTCTTTTCAAATCCCTTCTGATCAAGCAGAGAAAGACTTGAATTGGTCATCTACTATATCTTGGGTGGTATGGCTAAAAGTTATGAGGGAGATCCTCCTCCTCCATTGTTTTTCTGAATAACTCCAGGGGACGATTTCTGGCTATGGATTACAAGCAGATAGGCATGTCCCTGCATCCTGAATTTAGATGCTTACCTCCCTGGGAGGGACAGGACTTAACACATCAATTAGCCTTTCAGCTCCCCTCCACCCACAAATTAGGCAAGTCCTTTTTAATCAGTTCAGTTCTGCAGGTCAACGATAAGCTAGGCATGGCTGAATATCTAAATAAGTACTTTGCCTTTGTTTTTAATGAGGGTGATAATGAGCTTGGAGATAGAGGTAGGGTAGCTGATGGGAATGAGGACATGGAAGTAGAAATTACCATATCCGAGGTAGAAACCAAACTCAAGCTGCTTGATGGGACTAAATCAGGGGGCCCGAATAATCTCCATCTGAGAATATTAAAGGAATTGGCACATGAAATTGACAGCCCATTAGCAAGGATTTTTAATAAATCTGTAAAATCGAGGGTGGTACCATATGACTGGAGAATTGTTAATATAGCTCCTATTTTCAAGAAAGAGAATAAAAGTAATCCAGGTAACTACAGGCCTGTTAGTTTGATCTCATTAGTATGTAAGGTCTTGGAAAAAATTAGGAAAGAGAAAGTAATTAAGGATATCGAACTTAACGGTAACTGGGATAAACTACAACATGGCTTTACAAAAGATAGATCATGCCAGACCAACCTCATCTCCTTTTTTTGGATAAAATAACAGATTTTTTTCGATAAGGGAAATGCGGGGGATTGAATTTACTTAGGCTATGTACACACGATCACTTTATTGCGCGGTAAGGCTCCTTACCACGCAATAAAGCAAATAGCGTACACACGATCAATTTCTC
>ML685867.1:3869687-3915226 GCA_007922175.1 Pelusios castaneus
CTAGGGGGCTGGCTGTGGGCAGTGCATGGTGGGACAGGTGCCCACCATGCACTGCTCTTCTTTCGCAAAGGAGCATTCACATAGTGAATGCTCCTTTGCGAAAGAAACAGCACGTGTGTACAAAAGAAAGCGCTATATTTATAGCGCTTTCCTTGTCCCGCAATAACTTATTGTGGGACAAGTGTTCTCGTGTGTACATAGCCTTTGATTTCAGCAAGGCATTTGATACAGGTCCATATAGGGAGTTGCTAGTTAAGTTACAAAAGGTGGGGATTAATATGAAAATAGAAAGGTGGGTAAGGAACTGGTTAAAGGGGAGACTACAGCAGGTCATACTGAAGGGTGAACTGTCAAGCTGGAGGGAGGTTACTAGTGGAGTTCCTTAGGGATCAGTCTTGGGACTGATCTCATTTAACCTTTTTGTTACTGACCTTGGCACAAAAAGTGGGAATGTGCTAATTAAGTTTGTGGATGACACCAAGTTGGGAGGTGTTGCCAACACAGAGAAGGATCAGGATATCGTACAGAAAGATCTGGATGACCTTGTAAACTGGAGTATTAGGAATAGGATCAAAATTAATAATTGGAAGTGCAAGGCCATGCATTTAGGGACGAATAACAAGAATTTTTCCTATAAGTTGGGAACGCATCAGTTGGAAGGGACGGAGGAGGAGAAGGACCTGGGAATGCTGGTTGGTTATAGGATGACTATTAGCTGCCAATGCAATGTGGCTGTGAAAAAAGCTAATGTGGTCCTAGATGCACCAGAAAAGGTATTTCGAGTACAGATGCGGAGGGGTTAGTGCCGTTATACAAGGCACTGGTGAGACCTCGCTTAGAATATTGTGTGCAGCTCTGGTCCCCCATATTTAAGAAAGATTAATTCAAACTAGAACAGCTGCAGAGATGGGCTACAAGGATGATCCACAGAATGGAAAAACCTGCTTTCTGAGAAGAGACTTAAAGAACTTGGCTTGTTTAGCCTAACCAAAAGAAGATTGACGGGGGAATAGGATTACATTCTATAAATACATCAGAGGGATAAATATCAAGGTGGGAGAGGAATTATTTGAGTACAGCAGAAGAAAAAATGTATACACACTGTCCATCAGGAAATTTAGGCTTGAAATTAGATGCAGGTTTCTAACCATCAGAAGAGTAAAGTTCTGGAATAGCCTTCCAAGGGGAGCAGTGAGGGTAAAAATCATAATTGCCTTCAAAACTGAGCTTAATAAATTTATGGAGGGGGTCGTATGATGGGACAGCCTAGTTGGAAATTGACTGATCTTTCACTACTGGTGGTGGATATGCCAATGGTCTAAGAAGGGAGGGTAGATGGGGTGTGTTCTGAGTTATTACAGAGAATTATTTCTTGCGTGACTGGCTGATGAGACTTGCCCACCTGCTCAGGGTTTAACTGATTGCCATATTTGGGATCAGGAAGGAATTTTCCCCCAGGGAAGCTTGGATCAGCTCTGGAGGGGTTTCAGCTTCCTCTCTAGCATGGGGCATAGTTTACTTGCTGGTGGATTCTCTGTATCTGAAAGTCTTTAAATCATGATTTTAGGACTTTAATAACTCAGTCATAGGTTAGAGGTTTATTGCAGGAGTGAGTGGTGAGGTTTTTGTGGCCTGCCTTGTGAAGGAGGCCAGACTAGGTGATCATATTGGTCCCTTCTGACCTTAGTGTCTATGAGGATTTGATTGGAGTGTTGTGACCAAAATGCTGGCTCAGCTGTTATTGTCTACGACCAGCCTTCCACACCTCCTGAGCCAGCTGCATGACCTGCAGCTGGTTCATTTCTGAACAATGCCTTTAAAACAACTGTGTGTACTCATGCTCCACACATTCCATTTCCTCACCCTCATGTCTCCTCCTGATAATAAGTAGTGGGACCCCCTTTCCACCTGTTGAGGGTGAGAAATCCTGGTTGGCCAGCCTTTATTTTATCCTGGCCCTACCACCCATTGGGGATATCATCTGATGACTCCACCAGGGAGCCATAAGCACGAGCATGTACCTGCTGTAGTTCATTCCCCTCCCTGCCACTGGTTCTTTCTGTGGCATAAGGGAGACCCCCACACACATTTATCTTGAGTGCCTCAGGCTGGAGCCCCTTTTCTGGCTCTTCCAGAGCCTTCTTAGGTTTTGGTTGCACTTTTCCCTGCATCTCCAGCTCTGTCCCCACCCAATCCATGGCTCCTTGAAGTTGTAAGACCACCTTCTCAACCTCTTCCTTGGCACTGCCCAAGGTGGCCATCCATCATACCAGGACAAAGATGCTGGACAAAGAGGTATTCTAAGATCATGGCGTGTATTTCTGTTCCTCTGGGCCATGTCCACTAGGTATCTTCGATGAGCAGTGGGTGCTCTCCGGAGCTCTATGCTCAGTGTCCACCTCTGGTTCACTGCTTTTGACCCTTTGACCCCTCACTCCCATCCCTATTTAATCATTCATTGCCCCCTGGGAATTTCTTGAGACCTGGAAGCTTCTCTTCTTAGGCTGGGGATGGGCCTTTAGTTCTAGGCAGGCTTGCATCCCACTTATTCCCAATTCTCAAAAAGTCTTATTGTCTAGCATTCTGTCACAGGCTGTCTTAGACATCTACTCACTCAGCATGCAGGCTTCTGTAAATGCCATTCTTAGATGTCTATTTCTCCCCATTCTTAGGTGCCTATCTCACCCCATTCTTTGCACAGAGGTGCCTGAATGTTAATGGCACAAAAGATGGATAGTGGTACATGGTAATTTTATCTTAATGTCACTGCTTTATTTATTATTGTTTGTTTGTTTTGCAGTAGCACCAAGGGAACCCAGTCATGGACCCGGATCACATTATGTACAAACACAGAACAAAGGGACTGTCCATGACCTGAGATCTTATGATCTAGGCAAAAAAAGAAGAGATGGATACAGATAGACAGGAAATGATAAGTAAACAATGAAACAACACTGGTCATCATGATAAGCAGTAGTCTCAGCACATCAGATGCTTTCTCAAATTTTTAGTAAGCATCAGAGTGGAGGAGCGGCTTAAGAAGGGAGCTGAAGCAGGACAGTGCCTTGGTTTTGCAGATGTTTCTGGGGAGCTCTTCCCCTGCCTAGGGGTCAGCATGGGGGAAAGCACAAAGATGCTTGTTTGAAAATGTAAGAAGTGTGCAGTGAAGGCTGGTATCATTGATGGTGTGAAGCTTTAAATCCAGGACAAACTGATAGTGATCAAATGTGATTTCCTTCCGATGACTGTTTCATTGTCTATGTAAAAGTAGTCAAATTCCAAAGGGGTAGCCGTGTTAGTCTATTGTAGAAAGACAACAGAGTCCTGTGGCACTTTTAAAGACTAACAGATTTATTTATCACATGAGCTTTCTTGGGAGAAAATCCCACTTTGTCAGACGCTTCAAAGCGTCTTACGAAGTGGGATTTTCTCCCACGAAAGCTCATGCGATAAATAAATCTGTTAGTCTTTAAAAGTGCCCCAGGACTCTGTTGTCTATGTAAAAGTAATTAGTGGTCTCAGTTCAGTTCCAAAGTACAAGAGTACCCATCACAAAAGCAACAATGCATTTGGAACGAATTGTCATTTTATAAACACTCTCAGCAGCAAGGCCAAGGAACGACTGGATTTGGAAAATGAACTACACTTGAATAGATCAACATGCTCCTTCTAGGATGTAAATGAGTCCATAGGGGCCTGATTCTGAGCTCACTTAAGCCAATGTAATGCCATGCACTTAAATGCAATTTGTTACTCTTATAAGTATAAAGAATTATCTGTCATTCTACATTAATGTAATTTATATACTGAGGAGGTGGTAGAAAGTGTAATTTAGAGTTGTCGTGAACCCTACCTATACCTTCGGTCATATTCCTATTAATTGCTTTTCATTCTATATCTCTCCCTCCTGATTTCCTGAGGCCAAATTTTCTATCATTTACACCAGTTTAAATCAATGTTACTGCACTAAAATCATTGGAGTTATACTAAAATTACTTATGGCAAAATTTGACCCTTTATGTGTTTTACTACTCAGACCCTTATCCGGGTACACCAATTTACCAATGTGTAATTTCCAACATCTGACAGATCACCTTGAATTTGACGTGATGATATTGTAACATCTACAGTTATTTAATTAAACAGATTGTATAGTTAATAAGCAGTTTATATAGCTTTACCAAGGCATCCTATTTGGAACACAATTTAAGCATACCACTGAAATGGAGAGAGGCAAATCATCCTCTTGAGCTATAAGGGCCAGATGTCTCAACTGCTAGATATCAATTAATCCTTCATTTGTATTTAAAAAAAAAAAAGATTTAGATGGTAAAATATTTGTACAGAATGGTCTCAAGGGCTTCCTGGGGTTATCTTGATTTGAGGAACATTTCACACTCTCATTTCATGAAAAACATTTTGTTGATGACAATACCAAAAAAAATCAAGATGTATCATTTATGCAAAAATCAATCTGACTAAATACCCATTGTAAAATGTCAACTTGAACGAAATGAGAACTCCATTAAATGGAGGATATCAAAGTCTATTTTAAGACTGAACAAACTTGAACAAATTCATACTTATCTGAGAATGAAGACTTGCATAAAGAAGCATGTAATAGCATGACTCTCAATGCTGCTAAAGATAAGGATGAGTTGGCTCTTTTTCTACTAATCCCTTATTTAATACCATAGCTATTTAAAACTTTATGTAGCTGAAATTTGATATATAAGTCTGAGAATTAATGTCTATTTTTTAATTTAAAAAAATTGATATAAATCCATTCAGCTCTTTAGGTGAATAAGGACAAGTTATGTCCTTTCAGAGTTCTGGGGCCTTGTACACACTACAAAGTTATTGCGCGATAAAGCCCTTTATCGCGTGATAACAAACAGAGCGTACACACACAACTTACAGTTATTCCGCGTTAAGTCCCTTCTTTTTGCGCAAAATGTAAACCACCTAAACGAGCGTGGTTGCTGCTAACGCGGAATAGTTGTTGCGCGATGGCCCGTGTGTGTACGCTTCTCGCGCAATGTGAAAATTCCGGAAATGGCCCACAATTCAAATTCCCTCCCTTCTGCACTTCCGCCTGTACTCTATCGCCGTGACGTCATTTTTCCCGACCTCCTCTTCTGTCCCGCGAATTTTTGAATTCACCACTCTCCCTTCTGCCTCGCTGTTCAGTGCTGCTGCCTCTGTGTGCTTCACTTGCAATGTCGTCGCGCCGCAGCAAACGAGCTCCAGCCTGGACAGCAGCAGAGGTGATGGACTTGATAGGCATCTGGGGAGAGTCCGCCGTGCAGTCACAGTTACGGGGCAGCCGGAGGAATTTTGACATTTTCGGTCAAATTTCAAAAGCCATGACCGAAAAGGGGTACGAGCGAGACACCCTGCAGTGCCGGGCAAAGGTGAAGGAGCTTTGGATAACATTTCACAGAGCCAGAGAGGCTAACCGGCGCTCTGGCTCCGCGCCAGCAACGTGCAGGTATTACAAGGAGCTGGAGGCGATCCTGGGCGGCGATCCCACAACCACCCCGAACTGCACGGTAGACACTTCGGAGACTGCATCCCAAACAGAGAAGGCAGCAGAAGGCGACGAGGCAATTGTGGACGAGGAATCAGAGGATGAAGACTACGAGGACGGAGAGAACGGAGCCACCAACCCGGGGAGCCAGGAGTTATTTTCCACCCAGCCAGAAACAAGCTCCACTGATTCCTTCTCCACGCCTACCCAGGAATCATCAGAAGGCAGCTCTGGTAAGTCCCATTCGCAGTGTTCTCTATTCTAGCTGCTACAGCTCAGCATATACATGGTTTTTATGCAAGGGGTTTTCGTTTTCTGTGTCTTCAGTTCTGTACCTTACAGATGTGTAAAGGTGTTACTAGCATTACATAAAAAGGTCATCAATGTATGCCTCGATTTCCAAGTAGTCGTTCCCTTTCAAGTCACTGAACGCGTTATCCAAATATTTCCAGAGTCTTCTCTTGAAATTACATGGTAGAGCGTTCCTTTGCCCTCCACCATTCAGGGACACTCTTCCTTTCATCCTCGCAAGCACTGCTGCGGGTACCATTGCTGCGCACAATCCTGCAGCGTAAGGTCCCGGCTTGAAGTCCGCAACATGAAGGAGATGCATTCTCGCTTGCAGAGGCACTCTAAGCAGTGTGAGATCTGCCTCTATTTCAGCCATCTCGGGCACGGGATCAGAACTAGGTGTGGCAATAGTCAACTCTCCGTTGTACTACCTCAGCAACCCGTCCCAATACCGCCCCCCCGTAGGTCCCCACTTGTGTATTGAAGGAATGTGTGGGGAGAACAACATTATTTGCTCCTGACCGTGGCGAGAACAATAGCGGCATTCTACATTTTTCATATCTGAACAGGAATGACCTTCAGTGGACAGTCTACAGCTGCAGCTGAGCGTCTGAGGAGGATAAGGCGGAGGCCTCGCAGGAGCAAGGAAGACGTTTTCCAGGAGCTCATGCAGTTCCATGAGGCTTCTGCGAGGGAGACAAGGCAATGGAGGAGGCAGTGTAGGCAGGACAGGAGACAGAGCAGTGCGAGGAGAAAGCAGCAGAAGGATGCCCTAATAGGCATCATGCAAGAGCAGACCAACCTCCTCAAGAGCATGGTCGGTCTGCTCCAGGCTCGCACCCCCCATCATCAGCCTCATATGCCTTTCAGTGCATTCACGCCACATTCCCCCCCCCAGACAGTTTTTAGACCACCATGGACATCCATGGTGTAATGTTAACAGAACCCCTCCCCCAACGTATGTAGTTGAGTCCCGCACCTATACCCACCTTTAGTCCCTACTCCCCTCAAACCCGAGTTTGGATAACTGTTAATTGAATAAAGTTGAAACCTTGTTAAACTTAATCAGACTTTCTTTATTTGTTTCAGTAATTTAACATTAACGGTTTTTGATTTAATGAATGATTAGATGGGAAAAAAACAAAAGTTTTAGAGCTTATTTTTTAATAGTTGAAAAATATAGAAAACGGTTACTAATTAAATTCAAAGGTACAATTTTAACCAACAGTACTAAAATGGGTTTTTAACGCATCCCTTATGTGAACTGCCCTTAGCTGCGCCCCCCGGATACCCCTCGTGTCTGGTTGCTGGTAGGCATTTTCCAGACGTTGTGCCTCAATGGTCCACGAGTTCCTGAATCTCTCCCCCCGGCTTTCACATATATTGTGAAGAACACAGCAAGCAGAAATAACTATTGGGATCTTGTCCTCATGAAGATCTAGCCTGCCATACAGCGCTCTCCAGCGCGCTTTTAAACGGCCAAAGGCACACTCCACAACCATTCTACATCTACTTAACCGGTAATTGAAACGCTCCTTGTCAGGATCCAACTTCCCGGTGTACGGCTTCATGAGCCATGGCATCAGTGGGTAGGCGGGGTCCCCAAGTATCACCACTGGCATCTCTACACCGTCCACAATTATTTTCTCGTCTGGAAAAAAGGTGCCCGCATGTAGCCTTCTGAATAGTCCAGAGTTTCTAAAGATGCGTGCATCGTGCACCTTTCCAGACCAGCCAGCATTAATGTCCATAAAGCGACCACGGTGGTCCACCAGTGCCTGTAGAACCATCAAAAAGTATCCTTTCCTATTTATGTATTCAGAGGCAAGGTGGTCGGGAGCGAGAATAGGGATGTGAGTCCCATCTATTGCACCCCCACAGTTCGGGAAGCCCAACTCATTAAATCCTGCGATGATCTCCCTCACGTTTCCCGGGGTCACCATCCTCCTGAGCAGAATACGGTTGATGGCTCTGCATACTTGTGACAGTGCCACTCCAACGGTCGAGCGTCCAACCCCAAACTGGTTTGCGACCGAGCGGTAGCAGTCTGGAGTCGCCAGTTTCCAAAGTGCGATAGCCACACGCTTCTCCACTGTCAAGGCGGGTCTCATCCTCGTGTCCTTGCATCGAAGGGCAGGGGCAAGCTCCTGGCATAGCTCCATAAATGTGGCTTTCCGCATTCTCAAGTTCTGTTGCCACTGATCATCGTCCCACAGCTGAAGGACGATTCGTTCCCACCAGTCTGTGCTCGTCTGCCGGGACCAAACACGGCGGTTCAGGCTGTGTTGCTGGTCCGCGAAACAGATCAGAATGTCCGTTTTGTTTTCAATGCTGTCATTATCCGAGACCGAGTCATGCTCTGAATCATAGCCAAAGGCAAACCGCAACAGAATCTGGGCTGTGTTCACAATGCTGAAGGCAGCATTCAAGATCACGGCTGAATCCATGGCGATTCAGAAAAGGCAGTGCCGAAAAGAAGGTTGCTTCAATTTGAAATTCGCGCTCGTTGCTATTGGCAACTGCTGGGTAGCGTCGGTAGCGGAATGCACCATGGGAGATGATACTGGGGACTCTGGGATAGGTACCCACAATCCCCTTTGCTTTACTGGAGGACTGCGATCAGAAGGGGGGGGGGGCTTTGTTCCGTTCGAGCAAGCATGGTGTGTACGCGATCTTGCGCAACAACAGCCACGGGAGAATTAATGCGGAAGAGGATTATTGCGCGTTAAAAATGGTAGTGTGTACATAGCCTGGGGCATATATATCTTTGAGAAATAAATATCTTATTAACTCAAGTCCATGAAGTTGACATTTCCATATCAAAATAAAATGTATACAGAGCTTTTCATTCTCAAAGCACTTTAAACATATTAATTAATCAGCTCAAACTTGCATTAGGGGTAGCAGACAAAACTTTTACCTCCAATTTTTAAAATGGAAAAAGGAAGCCACATAGTTTAAGTGATTTTCCAAAGGTCACATAGTGATTTAAAGCAAGATTTCCAAATTTGCTCAGCACCCACAATTGAGGCCAGATTTTCCGACACACTCAGTTCTCATTTAGACACCTAAAAGAAATGGCAAGACTTTCAGAAGCACTCAGAGTTCACTGAAAGCAATGCGTTGCAGCAAATCCTTTTAAAAACATGACCCATTGGATCAAGTACCTAAATGGGAATTGTTGAATGCTCAGCTTTCATGAGAATTTGATCTTTAATGTGTGCCAGGCTATAAAACTTGGGCTTCCTGGCACTGAGTTCTGTGCTCAGACCATACCACAGAAGCATAATAATGACAATGCAAGCTAGTCATTTTTTGGCCTTGCACTGAGAATGAAATCACACTCCACAGCAATACATGGGTAAGTCTCTGGAGAATATTGCACATCATGATGTTAGAATTATGGCACTACAGAAATCAACAGATGAGAAAGGAGCTTGTCCAAAGTCCTCTAAAGTCAAGTGGGAATGTTTTATTGACTTTGCTTTGCATAAAGCCTGTAGTAGTCAAGAAGAGGTAGTCAACTCTCCAAGAAACTTCAATGAGAGGTTTGTCTGAGTTAAAAAAAAAACTTTAAAAAATGCATACAAACTATATGATCATTACCAATAGATTACTATACAAAAAGATACCAGAAATATAGAAATGAAACATAAGACCATAAAAGCTAAGAAATTCTGAGCTAAGCCTGCACACCCTTGACTCAGCAGAAATGAAGGTGGCTTGTCCACAAAAGTCTGTTTCTAACAAATGAAGGTTTATTCCACATGCACATATAGAGAGAGAAAGCAGAAGAGCTAAATTTCAAAATAATCAGCTCAAAGTTAATTTCAGAATGGTGACATACCTGTAGGCATTTGCCTGACATAGGTATCAGTATCTGAGACAATTAGGTGATGAAGTGATGACTTCATGGGTTCTATTATGTGACATCAGAATGGCAGCTTGACAACAGCTTCTGCTGTTGAGAGTTTGGTTTTGAAGAAGTGAGATGGAGTTGTTTGTGGTGATCAGCATTAACTGACAATGTGTATGAAGAACTAAAATCCAAAACACTTGTAAGGTAAGAATATTGTGATTTTATTAGTACCGTCATTAGTTGTATGTGTTTGTTTGTCATCTGTATAGTATCCGATTGCACAGATTAGATTTGCCTCTGTGTTTACATTTTGAAATGAGGGAGAATTTTCAGAAAGAAAAATACTCATGTATCCAGAGAGGTGGAAAGGGAGAGGGGAGAGTCACTTACATTTTCCAAATATTCATTTTCCTGTTTTAAAGCATTATGATGTAAAATAGGTAGCCTCATTGAGGATGCATATGTGCCTTCAGTAATCATTCCTGTTCCTTCCACCCCAGATGATGACAGAAAGACAAGTTGCATCTTGAGCTAATATAGACTCCATCATTCTACACTCAGAGCTGCGATTATGTGCATTCTTTTGCATTTAACAATATTGAATTTCATCTGCCTTTTTGTTGCCCAGTCGCCATCTTTTGTGATATCCTTTTTACTCTTCACAGTCTGCTTTGGACTTAACCATCTTGAGTAGTTTTATATCAGCAGCGAATTTTGCCATCTCACTCTTTATCTCTTTTCCAGATCATTTATGAATATGTTAACCAGTTCTGCTCTCAGTACAGATTCCTGGGGGACAACACTATTTCTCTCTCTCCATTCTGAAAACTGACCATTTATTTCTACCCTTTGTTTCCTGTCTTTTAACCAGTTACTGATCCAGGAGAGGACTTTTCTTCTTATCCCGTGACCAGTTACTTAGTTTAAGAGCCTTTGGTGAGGGATCCTTGTCAAAGGCTTTCTGAAAATTTAAAACAAACAAGGAGACCTGTGGCACTTCTAAAGACTAACAAATTCATTTATCGCAGAGCTTTTGTGGGAGAAAATCCTACTTCTTCAGATGCTTTGAAGGAACTTACAGAAGTAAATTCCCCATCTTCAAAGCATCTGAAGAAGTGGGATTTTCTTCCATGAAAGCTCTGCGATAAATAAATTTGTTAGTCTTATAAGTGCCACAGGACTCCTTGTTTGTTTTGCTGACCTAGACTAACATGGCTACCCCTTTGGAACTGAAAATTTAAGTATACTATATACATATCCTTGTCCATATGCTTGTTGACCACTTCAAAGAATTTTAGTAGACTGATGAGGCCTCATTTCCCTCTACAAAACTCAAGTTGACTCTTTTCCAACAAATCATATGCATGTATATATCTGATTATTCTATTCTTTACTATTGTTTCAATCTTTCAGCCTGTAATTGCCAGAATCACCTCTGAAGCCTTTTCTAATAATTGGCATCACATTAGCGATCCTCCAGTCACATGCTACAAAGTTGACTTAAACGATACTTTACATACCACAGTTAGTAGTTCTGCAATTTCACATTTCCTTCAGAACTCTTGGGTGAATACCATCTGGTCTTGGTGATGTATTACTGTTTAATTTATCAGTTTGTTCCAAAACCTTCTCTACTGACACCTCAGTCTAGGACAGTTCCTCAGATTTGTCACCTAAAAAGAATGGCTTAAGTTTGGGAATCTCCCTCACATTCTCAGTAATTCATTTTATTTCTCCACAATGGCCTTATCTTCCTTGAGTGCTCCTTTAGCATTTTGATTGTCCAGTGACCCCACTGGGTGTCTAGCAGGATATCAAAGAATTAGTTGCTTATACTGGCTGAAGGCACAGTGTGCTTAACGATGCTTACAAACCTGTTTTGGAGGAACACTTAAACTTGTCCTGATTTACCTCTTGCTTGTCATCTTTCCAGCACTTTGTCTGTTCATTTGGCTGACCAGTTGGCCAAAAGTAATACATGAAGTTAAGACTCAGGTGGAAATGATTTCCAGTTCATTATTTAATATGTTGTTATGCTGTCAATTTTCCTTCCAACCCTCATGTTACTGAAGCCACAGAAAATGTGACATGGGCTTGATAATGCCTGGGGATAATGGTGAATAGGTTTCCTGGACCCCTTGATTATTAGTGCATGCTGAATTGATCACCACTCCCAATCTTCTAGGAGAACAGCATAAGTTACCTAAGGAGCAAAGTGTTAGAGTCACTCAGGCACTGAAGCTTCTGCCTCCTCCTTTTCCCTGTAGCAGAGACTAGAGGGGTAGAAAATCTTTTATCCTATAGGAAGAAGAAAAGCATCCCAGGAAGAGGCACAGGAGGAAAAGAGAAACAAGAGGTAAGTCCTTTTGAGAAAGAGAGAGAGTGAGAAACCTAATCCTCACCTTTCACCTTACTCACAGGAGTAGAAAAGAGAAGACAGAAGATGGGAGAAAAGCCTCTGCAATTCTCCTGGTCTCCTTACTGCTACTTAAACGCACTAGAAATGGATAAAGAGCCTGCCCTCTGATCCTTCAAGGTATTGGTTGGGTATGTTTAAGGGGGTTTGCTTCCTGCACAGTAAAAGCATCATGTGATAACTCTATGAGTGGAACTGAGTGACATCAGAAAGATACCTTAGGAAAAGCTGCATCTACTGTGAGTTTGGTTTGCAGGGGAGAGATGGGATTTGGGTAGCAGATTTGGCTGACATCAGAGTGCCTGGAGTTAACAGACAATGTGTGTGAACTATTGAAAAGCCAACTACATTTAAACCTGTTAAGATAATAATGTTATGGTTTTCTTACTGTTTCATTCATGTTATTGTGTAAACTGTATAGTATATTTTAGTAAAAGATAAATTTACTAATACACTTTAATTCTGAAATGCAGAAACATGTTATGAGTAAACACTTCTGTGTACTAGTGGGCAGTGGAGGAGTGGGTTGATGGACTGGGATTTTTTTTCCTTGTTTGAAAATACAATGTTGTCTCCTATCTATAAGCAAGAATAGAGGGCACCACCACTAACTGAGACTATGGCTGTATGGTCTGCTTCCCTGTCTATTCACTATCTAGCTCAGTTGAAAGGGGTCTTGAACCTGTATCTCTTATGATACAATGCAGAGCAGTACCACAACTGTTGAGTCATAGTGTGGTTGAGAAATTGTCCTTGAGTCTCTCTGTTTTCTGTATTCTTTTAGACTGTTGCTTGTCATCTGACTGATCTGCTAGCCAACAAAGAGCACATACATTTCAAACCAAGCATAGAGCAATTTCCTATTCATAACTCGACTCATTATACTGGCATCTTTTCCGCTAATCTCTTATATTACTTAGGAGGCAACTCTGACATTGACTTAATAATGCTCAGAGATAATGGTAAATGAGGTTCCAGGGGTCAACACAGCATGTGAGGTTGTCACAGCAACAGGCATCATGAAATGGAGTGGAGAGGAAAACTGAAATTGTTACAATTATAGATGCATGGGATTTAGCTCTTCCATTTCACAAGAAATTCCTGACTTCAACATGTATTTTGGCAAAAGGTGTATCAGTGGCATTCAGCCAATATTACCTACACTACATCCCTTTCTGACAGCTTCTATCCCTGTAGGTGTCACCTCCCTCCTCAGTCCATAAGCAGGTTCCTTTGCTAAACAAACCAACAGTAATGAGTGATCTCTCCTGTGAAAAATTAATGAATCATCATGGTTAATTTGGAATAAGGCAAGATATTCTCCTCCCTGACTCAGCTCAAACTTTGCACAGCTACAAACATGCAGAGGAATAATGGAGCCCGTTCCTATTTTGGTGCAGAAACTGGGTAAACAGGAATGCATACTGCAGCTAGTGCTGCAGCTGATCACAGCAGGATTCAGATTCCAAATTCCAGAAACTGAGACCATATCTACAATGCCCTTCAGTTCAGATAACTGGGGTGGAAATAGAAGAGCACAAAGTGATGCACTCTAATTCCTCAGAGTGTATGCCACACGTCCAAACTTAAAAGTTCCTACTTCACTTAATGTAACATTGTTTGAAGAGAACTGCACTTTTTGTTCACACCCACAGCACAACACAAGAGAATTACTCCACAGCACTTTGGTGTGCACTGCTATTCACATGCCGCAGTCACGCCCTGAGCTTGCTAATAAAATATCTGCATAATCATTCAGATATTTAGGAATGAGACAGGGCTTTCCCATCTCTGAAAGTCCTGAAACTAAGAAAAAACACAAATAAATAGTTGTGTTTGTATATACTAGTGTCTGGATGATAGAAAGTCAATAGGAAAAGAAAACAATGTCTTGCCCAGCTAGCAGAGTCCATCTTTGAAAAGATTACCTCCTGATTGAGCATAGTGCTCCGATCGATAGATGATCAAAGAAGCTATCAGATTCCATATTTCAGGAAAAGGGTTCATTAAAATGTATTGCATAACTTTCACCTAGTTAGGAACAAGAGATGATGTTGCCATCCCTGAATATGTTGAAACAAAGAAAAAATACAAATAAAGAGAAAATGGGAAGATACCTCATGAGTTTTGAAGACAATGTGCATATAGAAAAAAATGAAATCTGGCACCATGCCTCCTAAAACAATAAAGTTAGAATCTGTTACCCCCATGCTGAAAAAACTGTTATGACAAATAATATGTAAAACCAGGGATCAGATTTCAAATTTGAAGAGCCATGTCTCTTCCTAAAATAAATAAATAGGATGACAAAACTTTGAAAGAGACATTATTTTCTATACTGAGAATAATGCCAGGATCCATAATTGATTTAATCAGGGGTTAGATTCAAAATTTCAGACATTGAGCTTTCTCCTTTAATTAGTACCAAATAGAAGGGCATTTTTCAGTAAGACTGGATGTTTCCAGCTCTGAGTCCACTCAACTTAAAAATAACTAACATTTTAACATACACCAAGTAAAAAAGATAAGCTCCATTTATATGAAATGATTGATCCATTATTCCCAAACTACATCAGGGTGTATAACCCAGGGTGAGGTATGAGGCTTGAATGACATGCGTGGCTTGCAAACAATAAATAAATCTGTTAGTTTTTAAAAGTGCCACAGGACTCTGTTGTTTTTTTAACACCACCTGTGTCACTCTTCCTGATAGATTCCATCCCATATCTTGTTCCTTTCCTGTTCACACAATTGACAGGTTCCTTAGCTATTAGGAATCAGATTTCATATCTAAGATGTTATCTTTTCTCCTAAAATTATAGAATAAACCTTGATGATTTGGAAGGAGACAAGATATTACAGTCCCAGACTCAGCTCAAATTTAAAACAAACTCATATAGGGAAGAGAATGATGCACCTATGTAGTTTTGTGAAGAAAATGGGTAAATAAGAAAGCAATACTACCTGTTATCTCATCCCTGCTGAAACACAAGCTCTAAAATATTACCTCTATTCTGAGAATAGTGCTTGGATACATAATTGATTAAACCAGAATTAAGATTCTAAATTCCAGGCATTAAGCTTTCTCCTCTAATTAGGGCATAATATTTTGCAAGAAAACAGATTATATCCAGTTTTGAGTCTATTCAATTAAAACATAAGTAATATATAAGCATACAGAGTATAAAGATATGACCCATTAATACCAAATAATTGATACTTTATTATTAAACTACCCTGTGGTGGAGTACAATGCTGGAAGCGTTTGAGTGGTATGTAGAAAACACTACCTCCTGTCTCACCCCTTCAGTTAGTTGAAGCCTGTGCCTTCCCAGCTAACACAACTAACAAGCATCTGTGGCTGATCAAACGAGGGATCATATTTCAAAACTCAGGCCCTGCTTTTCTTTCTAAAATGACTGAATCAACTTGGATCATTTGGAAAGAGACAGGATATATTTAGCCCCAACTATTTTCAAATTTAAAACCAGGAAACCCATACAGAGAAAATAATGGTCCATTATATTTTGGTGGAGAAAGTAGGTAATTAGGAAAGAGTACCACCTTTATCCCACCCCTTCTGAAAGACTCCTGCTTTAAAATGTTATGTCCATTCTGAGAGTAATGCTAGGATCCATAACTGAATAAACCAGAGTGTAGATGATTCTAAATGCTTGGTATTACATTTTCTCCTCCAATTGTTAAATAACCGATGGGTAATTTACAATAAGAAAGGCGGTTTCCAGCTCTGAATCCACTAAGTGCTGAAATAACTAACATATAAACATTCAGAGAGGATAATATAGGGCCAACTTATACATCACAATTGATCCCTTAGTCCCAGACTGTTTGGGTGTAGCTCCTGTGGTGGGGCATGAGGCTAGAGGTATACACTGCTTTTTCTCACACCTCCTGATAGACTCTATCCATGATCTTGCTCACACAATTGACAGATTCCTTAGCTGACGAAACAAGGGATCAGATTTCAAAATGTAGTTGCTATCTCCTTCCTAAATTACATGTTTAGACCAGGGTAGAGATTCCAAATTTCAAGGCATTATTTTTTCTCTACTGCTTAGTGAGTCACAGACGGTAATTTGAAATAAAACAGGCTGTTTCCAACTCTGAGTCCACTCAAATTAAAAATAACTGTCACAGGCTGGCTGCTTCTTTGACCTACAATTGGTTCAGCCTTGACCATGATTTAGCAGCTGTCTCACTGTTTAGCTCTGATGAGTTGGCAACATGAGAGCTAGTTAGTGACCCTAGTTGGGTAAAATGAGGATGAATTAGACAGCTTTGGTGGTGAAGCTAAGCAAGCACTATTTAAATAAAGCTGGGCTAGAAACTCAGCAGACAAAGGAAGACTCTGATTGGAAGACTAAGGGGGACTGGGTTTCTAGGAAGAGCCTACAGCAGGTGGGCTAAGTCTCCCTCAGGGAAAGGGGTATGGGTTTGGGGTGCCTTATTCAGTTCAAATTAAAACAAAAAACCCATATGGAGATGTTAATTGATTCCATTCCTAGGCTGTTGAAGAAACCAGGTAAATAAGAAGGCAGTACCACCTCTTATTACTCTACTGCTGAGAAACTCCAGCTTTAAAATGTTACCTCAATGCTAAGACTAATGCTGGGATCTGTAATTGATTAAACCAGGATTTAGATTCTAAACTTCAGGTATTAAGTTTTCTCCTCTGGTGATAAATAAAAAGAGGGGCAATTTGCAATATGACAGGATGTTTCCAACCCCAAGTCCACCCAAAGTTAAAATAACTAATATAAACATGCAAATTATAAAATTGGGCACATTAATACAAAGCAATTGAACCTTCATTCTCAGACTGCCTGAGTACAGATTCCATGGTGGGTTGCAATGCAGGAGGGATATGTTTAGTGTGGAGTCTATGCTAATTCCTATTTCATCACTCCTGTCAAATTCTATCCCTGATCTTGTCTTTGGTTTAGTCCCTCAGGTTCCTTATCTGATTCCTGGTTTAATCTCCTTTTCAAAACTCAGGTACTAGGTTTCTTGTAAACTACTGAATAATACTAAACTAAACAAAATGAGGCATGATGTCCCTATCCATGACAGATCTTGTCCTTTAAACAAATATACACGTATAGAGATGATGATAGGATGCAGTCATAGTCTAGTATGCAAACTATGTAAAGAGGCAGTCAGAAGTCCATTTTGTCCCACTTTGCCTCATAGGATCCATCTTTGAAAAGTCTTACTTCTGTGCTCATCGTATTGATACAAGGTATAGCTGATCAAACCAGGGTTCAGACTCTTTGCAAATTTCAATAATTTTTAACTTCCTTTCTAGACTAACAATTGAATCTTTATTTGATTCGGCCTGAGCTCCAAATGCATACACAAGGACCTGTTTCCTCAGAATAATTCCATAATATTCATTTAATTCAGAATGATATAATTTTGTTGTCAGGAGTGGCTCACAAATGTGAATGACTACCTCAGGGCAGACCGTCAAAAAACCAGTGCAGATGCCCCAGTAGTATGTTGTAGAACCAGATTTCACCAAGTTAATAACAAATGTGAAATCCTGGATCACTATATCTTACCATTGTCACTAACAGTCCCCCTGAGACTATCGAATCTACCTTGCCAACCAGGCAAACTGGACTTTGTGATTAAAAGGTCACCAATACAAAAGATCACACCTAGTTCCAAGAGATCTGTTGCTTGTCCCAGGTCAATTGGTACTCTAGATCTTACACCTAGTTAAGAAAAGGAAATGGTAGTTACTGAGAAGTTAAAGCACAGGTATTTCTCACTTAATAATTCCAAATAGTGGCAATGATTTAAAACTGCTAGCTCCCAAACATCTTCGCAGGATATTCGTATGGGCTCCGTGGCTTTGCATCTGGTATGCTTCACTGTAAGTGTCCAACCAGTCCAGAGAGCCAAGATGTTTTCTTGAATCCATGCTTCACAGCTTCTTCTCACAGAAAACCAGCAGACAATGTCACTATCTACACAGGCTTTTCCTTTGATGGAGAGTGAGGAATGTGTTTTGAGTCTTTGACCTCCAGTCATCACACATAATGACCACTTGTGTTGAAACTAACACTTTTCTATTAAAGGTCTTCATTTGCATTCTGCAAGCTTCTTCTCCTTTATTAAGTTACAGGCATGTTTACACTATAAATGTTTGCAACTACCTTATAACAGGATGCAGATATGTGAAAACAATGCAAATAATATCTCAATAGTTTTATGAAGTTTAAACATAAAATACATCTTATACACTTAACAATTACTTTGATTTACATTAATACACAGGTGAACTGGCCTGGGGATCTGACACATGGTCTGTCACCATCAGAGAAGGTTATTTTGGTCACAAATGACAAAAAAAATTAACAAATCCTCAGGGTGTTGCCTTGTAGCTGAATCAGAGACAGAATAAAACTGAGGGGGATACAAATGAATCAGAATATTCCTACTATGGAGTCAAACAAAATGCACACAATTATTGGGGCTGTCTCTTATACCATGATTTTGCCATTCTTTGTGCAGCTACCATGCTCTCTATCTCCCACATGGCAATAGCTAGAACTACCTAACACTTCCGCATGTGCAGCTTCCTGACAGCTTCCGTTCTGGAGGGTTTCCTGGAATACTTATCTGAACCTTTGCTTGATCAAATTCCAATTTCCAAAACTGAGTTTTCTAATCAAATAATTGCTTTAAACTAGGTTAATTGGGCATGAATTCAGAGGTTTCTGGCCCTAAGCAGCTCAAACTAAGAAATAAAACACACACATGAGAAATGATAGCTCCAGTCACAGGCTGGTGAAGAACTAGAGTAATTAGGAATTAAGAGGGATATTGTAACCCTTGAGGCAGCCAACTCAGAAAACACATACAGAGAGAGGTGTGGTCCCTTTATAGACCATGATCACTCTTATTCCCCAAAGTGTTATGCTGATCCTCTGGTAGCAGAGTGTGGTGTGGGATGGCATGAAGCCCAAAATGCCCCATAACTTCTCCCCTCCTGCAACCAAATTCCCCCTCCTCTCTGTGTCAATTCTTAGTTTAAGATACTGTTCAAAGTGTTTGCTGATCAAACCAGGGCCCCGCTTCCAAATATTAGCCACTAATTTTCATGATAAAACTGCACAGAGTTGTGTTAGTTAGAATGAGGCTGGAGGTTCTTAAGCCAATTTAACTTAATCTGCTTCTACACTACAATTTCCTTAAGTCGATTTAAGCTGTTGTGTAAGTCGACTTAAGCTGCTGTGTAAGTCGACTTTAGGAAATTTTAGGTCGATTTTATTAAACTTAGTATAAAGTCGACTTTACTGGCTAAATCGACTTTATAAAGTCGAGTTAGCCAGTGTAGATGCAGATTAGCCCTAAATCAACTTTAAGTTGACTTAAAGGGCCCCAGGGCTCCTCCACTGACCTCCCTGCCAGAGTGGCTGGCACAGCCAGAGCCTGGCGTGCCCACCCACAGGGCAGGACACAGCTCTGCCCACCCCACTCCTATACCCTGCCACTGTCCCTGTCCTGCTCAGCCCCCATTGTACCAGGGTACAGTGGGGCAAATGCTGAGCCCCCTGGCTCTTTGGAAAGGGTGCCCCCCTGCCACCATGGACCAGTCCCAGGTCCACCTACCCCCTAGAATTTGACTTAGGCTCCCTGTGTGGATGCTCTAAGTCGATTTGGCAAGGTCCACTTTAAGTCGACTTAGTTGTATAGTGTAGACATGCTAAGTCAACTTAACAAAGTTGACTTATTTTGACAAGTGTAGACATAGCCATACAGACTAGTGAATAACTGTGGTAACTGGGAATGAAACGATACTCATATCTCAAGTCCAAACACCTTAATGGAGTTCCGAATTCTGCAACCATCTATAAAATGTTATTACTACTTTATTTCAAAAGTGTTAAGATGTGTTACCCTTGGCATGGTTCTTTCACTTTCTAATGCACCATAACCATACACGAAAGGAAATGGGACAGTTCCTAACCATAGTTTACATTGTCACTTTATAGGTCTCCTGGCAAAATGTTGGTGCAGAAGACATATCAATGTCATGCAGTCAACTCCATAGCTTCCTACCCTCCCCAAAAGAATTGTTACTTCACCTGATTGTCTTGTACTACGGTCAAAATAAGACTAATTTAGGATTCAAATTACTGGTTTGAGGTCTAGGAGCTTTTTCATGCACAGCAAATGCTTGGCAATATTAGTTTATTTTTTAAATAGCTCAGAATATCATCGTCTTCCCTAATAAACTTGCTATTGAAAACTGAGGTGAGGTTCCAGTAGAGAAAGTAGAATGATACATAATTCATTTCATGGTGATATAAAGAGCACAAGCTGATCTAAAAAATAAGCCATAACTGGTCTCAGAACTTGAAAGCTAGTTCAGTAATAATATTTTTAGAGCTCTGTATGTCTACCTATGAAAGCACATGTGCTGCAAAGGCAGCTGAAAATAATTGCGCTTTCTTTCAAAAGAACAGTATATTGGAACATAAGTCTGTGTATGTTGACTTTGAAAATCTCCTTAAGCCCCCACCCAATGATAATTGATAGCGGTATTCAAAAGACTAACAATGGTAGTGTGGGTCTTACTATATCCTGCAAAAGAGACTGAAAACAAGACAGAACTGTCAGTTGATTTGGTACTTCGATGGAAAGAATGTAACCATAGAAAAAAAGTGTGCTGATGCAGCAATGGACAGAAATACCTCAGCCTTTTGTAGCAAGGTGATTTGTTGTGAGGTTCTACTGCAGTAGGTTATTGCTAGCAAACCTAAATCTCCAAATATGCCACAATTATGAGCTTCAAAATCACTACACAAAATAATCCTGCTAACTTTGTGGGTAGGATGAGAATGTGTCTTGTAGCATTCTAAAAATAAAGAAAAATAAGAGCCCAATAATAAAGCCTGTATGGGTTGTCTTTTTGTTCTCATTATCTAAATCTAGCACAAGCTCCATATAGTCTGTCTAATAAGGCTCACAGTATTATGATCATGCATCAAACTTTTGTCAAATCAAAATGCTATTGAAAGACAACTTCCTTGAATTATTAGCGATAATTTCCCCTTGAAATATGCAATTATTGTAGCTTTGCTTTTTTAAATAAGGACAGTTCTAATTTAGGAGGCTGTGTCCTGATTAAAACAGAAGTAAAACTAACTAGATTACATAGAGAAATAAGAACAGGAAAGAAGAACTGAAAAGAAATTAAACTGCAAGAAAACTTTTTAAGAAAAAAAGACAGATAGACTGTCAGAAGAGTTAAAAGGGCTAAGAGTGCAAGTGAAAGAGCAAATTGAAACAAATAAACCCTCAACATTACACTTTACTAAGCACAGTGGTGGGTCTAAGACTAGGGAGCTGGAGTTTTAATGGAATAAGGTATTTTTTTGAAGTACAGCTATGTCAGCTGAAAACTTGCTAATTGTTAGAAAGGGGTTTTATAGAGGATGAGCAGTTTGGTGTTGGTACATCCATTTCATTAGTAACCATTATTTTAAAGGACTACTCTGAGAATTTTTCCCTTTTATAATTATACAATGAATAATGGAACCTGCTTTGTATTTCTGATGCTACTTTCATTCATGGATCTGATAACATGTTTGGTGCTTTGTGAGATTTAATTACTTTTAGCAAAGAATGATGTGAGAGACTCTTCCCATATTATAAACTGGTAAACTGAGGCATAAAGACTTAAGTGTCAGATCATCACCTAATGTAAATTAACATATCTCCATTGATTTCAGTGGAGCTATGCCTGTCACAGTTCAGGGCAACTGCACCTGTATTCCCCCTCCATAGTCCAGCAAAGGTACCCACACTATGCTCTCAGCTCCTCAGCCAGGACCTCTCTTAGGCAGAGATCCACATCCACCTCCTTCCTGACCAGGGTTTTTCCAGGCTGCACAGTTGCCTGCCTAGAGAGTGTTATTCCAAGCAAGCCAGACAGCAAAAACAGACCAGTATCCATGGTGTGCTTTCTCTTTGGGGGGTATAAATGATATAATTGCCTACAGTTGTAAGTCATCACGCAGCATTTTCTAAGCAAGTATATTTATTCTTAAAGTGAAAGCATTACAGAGAAAGCCTATTAAAATAATAAAGACCTACATGCATGCTAATAAGCTTAACAAAGATCACCCCATACTCCATCAAGGACTCTGATAAATTATTCACCTTTCAAAGCCGGAAAGCGTGGCGAGCAGGGCCTGGAGCTGCAGCATTTGGCTCTTGTGGCCTCAGGCCGTCCTGGGGGGCGGGGTCAGTGGGGGACCCTGGGCGGCCACGTTTGGTGGGCCAGATTTGACTTAAATGTACTTCAAGTGGGCCGTACATACCCGAAACCAAAATACTACTGCATTCTTGTGGCCTCGTGCAGTGCTGTGATACCAGTCTCTCTCTGTTAGGGAGAGAGTGTGGTCTCAGTGGATGCGTCTACACTTACAAGGAGGCTTAAGTCGACCTAAACAAAGCCACATCCACACTGGGCTTTCCTTAAGTCAACTTAAGGAAAGGTTAAGTCGACTTAATAACACCTTGTTTTAGGTCGACTTAAAGCTTCAGTCGATCTTATTATGTTGACTTAAGATAGTGTGGATGGGGATTAGTGCCTAAATCAACCAGCATTAAGTCGACTTAATAAGGTCAACAAGGGTCTATGTCTACACTAGAAAAGTTAAGTCAACTTGTTGACTTAATAAGGTCGACTTTAAGTCGACTTAAGAAAGTCGACTTACCTTTTCTAGTGTAGACATCGCCATGGAGCGTAGTCTACACACCCAGTGCTCCATGATGTCATGGACCTGACACTGGTGGCGTTGCAAAGCACTGGGCATGCGAGACCACACTCTGTTAGGGAGAGAGTGTGGTCCTGGGGAGCGCAGTCATAGGCTGGATGAAAGAGATTCATAGGCTGCATTCAGCCTGCAGACACCAGGCTTGACGACTGTTCTAAGCGAAGCAATTTGTTGTGACTGGCTAGTTTGCAACAAATTGCTGACAGCAGATCTTATAGTGCTTTAAAATTCACACAGATATTATTGCAATTACTAATTCTTTTTAAATTGCACACATAATATAGGATTTATTTGTTTGTGTGTGTGTGCGTATGTGTGTATGCTGAGAAGAATGAGTAACACACTTACCCTATATACCAGACTTGTCCAACCTGTGGCCCACAGGCACGATTCCGGCTCACAAAAAGGCTTTCATCTAGTCTGTGGAGACTGATGCAGGAGCCTGGGAGCTGAGGCTGGCAGGAGCCCTTTTAAATCTCCCGCCCTGCACACAGCTGCAGGAGGGAGTGGCCTGGCTGGAGAACTGCTGCAGGGGCTGGATTCAGCCCCTTTCAGGTAGGACAGGGGCCCGGGAAGGGGTTGGGAAGCCTCTGCAGTGCCAGGAGTTAAAGGGGAGCCTGCGCGGGTTAAGGGATGGAACGGACTGGCAGGCAGAGACAGACAGAAAGAGGACGGGAGAAGAAGAGGATCGATGCGCACGGACAGACAGGGAGCGGATGGGGAACGGAGAGGATCAGTGCGCAGGACCATGGACAGACAGGTGTGCAGCACAGACAGACAGGCAGGCAGCATGGACAGACGGAGAGGACGGAGAAAGGGGAGGATCAGCACACAATAGGGACAGACAGGGAGAGGAGGGGAAGGACAGAAGCTCACCCGGGGAAAGGTAAGAAAAAGAATGGGGGAGGGAGAAGAACAGAGCCCATGGGGAAAGAGAAGGCAGGGGACAGAGGAGCCTGTGAGTGGAAAAGGAAGGGGAGGAGGGGAGCAGAGCCTACACAGCAGCATGGCACAGGTGGGGTCAGAGAGCTGATGTGGCTGGAGAAAGAGAGCCTACAGGGGAAGGAGTCAGGAAGCCCACACAGCACAGGCAGGGAAAGAGGGGATCCCATACAGCATGGGGCCAGGGAAGGGGCCAGGTAGCCAACAGGGAGGAGGAGCCTGCACTGTGCCAGCTGGGGAAGGGGGTCTAAGATTCAGAGTGGTGCGGAGTGGAGGAAGGGGTCAGGGAGCTGGTGGAAGTTATGAGGGGGAAGGAAAGTAGTGGGGGTCCCACCACCTGGCATCATGGCTTCCTTCCTACTCCTGCCCTACTCCTCCCTCCAGCCCTGCCCTTCCTACCATCCTCCCTTGCCCTGCTCCTCATGGTCCCCTTTGCTACCCCACACAGCCATCCCCTGTCACAGCCACCTCCCACCCTGCTCCCCACTCTCCCCATGCTTTCCCTGCCACACAGCCACCCTTCCCCCCCACCATCTTCCCTTGCCACCCCACCCGCCATGTTCCCTTGCCACCATCCATCTCTACCATCCCTCTCCTCTCCTGTCCTGCTTCCCTGTCCCTCCCTGCTCCCCCTTACCACCCTACTCCATCCTCCCTTGCCAGCCCTGCCCTTCCCCTGATCCCATTCACCACACACACGTTCCTCTGCCACTCCACAAGGCCGCCACCCTCCCTTGCTGTGCCACACCCTCCTACCACCTGTACAAACTGACATCCTGAAAAAAAAGATGAGCCTTTTTCAAGTTTTCACAAAATGTGGTTCAATTAACTAGTGAAAATGTGTTGTGTACAGTTGTGAAAGTGACACTTCTATAAAGGCTGCTGTAGGGAGGATGGACATTATTTGAGAATTGTGTTTAGGTATAAAAAGCAAGTTTCCACTCTTACAGAACCAAATTGAGTTTGTAAACGGGTGTTTACTTTTTAACTGTTTAAATTTTATTAGTAATAAGATCAATTTCTACCATGCCTTATCTATCCAACATTTGCTCACTGGCTCTCTGAGTGAGAAAAAATTTGCAGTGTGGTGGCTCCTCACCCAAAAAGGTTGGACACCCGTGCTATACACTATCCTATCCTTTTACTAAAGCAAACAAGGAGTCCTGTGGCACTTTAAAAACTAACAAATTTGCTCTCTTTCTCAGATGCAAGCTCTAAAACTGTTGCTGGCAGGTGACATCCAAGGGTTAAAGTATGCCGGAATGCCCCGGAACACCATTCCGGGGCCCACAAATTTGCTGGGACAGCATTTCAGGGCCCAGAGGAGGGAAAAACTCTGGTGTAACGCAAGTTCTGCTCTGCCCTGCAGCTGGCCCATCAGCTGGGAGCAGCAGCCAGGCCAGGCCAGGCTGGGGAGTTTCAAATCTCCCGCCCTGAGCACACTCAGACAGAGCATGCTCAGGGCGGGAGAGGCCTGGCCACGCAGTGACTAGACACCCCTGCAGCTCCTGCGAGGTAAGGGGGGTAGTCCAGGGAGGGCCGGGAAGCCTGCGGGGCTGGGTGGGGAGCAGGCAGGGAACAGGAGGGCCAGGCGGGGAACTGTGGGGCCGAGCTGGGAGCCAGGCGGGGAACGATGTGGTCCGGTGGGAGTACCGTGGAGCCAGCGGGGCGGTGAATGGGAGGGTCGGGCGGGGAATGGATGAGCCGATGGGGAATGGGAGGGCCGGGCGAGATGGCAAGGCTGGGAATGGTGGGGCCGGGCGGGAGGACCGTGGAGCTGGCAGGAAATGGCTGAGCCGGTGGGAACGGGAGGACTGGGGAGCCGGTAGGAATGGGAGGGCCAGGCGGGGAACAGGGAACGGGCAGGCCAGGGGGTGCCTGGGCCGGGACAGGACTCAGCTTCAGGGGCTCTAAGGTGGCCTGGAGGTGTGGGGAGAGTTCCCAAGGGGCCTCCATGCTGGGGGGCCCACCCCAGCCAAGCCTCCCTCCTGCCCGGTCCGGCAGCTGGGAGCCGGGCTGTGGCTGCTGGCCTCCCCTCCGGGCTTGGGGTTGCCTGCAGCCCTTTCTTTCTTTCTTTCTTTCTTTCTTTCTTTCTTTCTTTCTTTCTTTCTTTCTTTCTTTAAAAAAAAAAAACCTTTTAAAAATTAATTTTAATTAAAAACCTTTTTTAAATTTCAATTAAAATCAATTCAAATTTAATTAACTACAATTTAAACCAATTAATTTTAGTTACAATACATTTTAATTCAATTAATTAATTTTTAATTTAATTTTAACTAAATAAACTGCTGGCCCTTTAGGGTTTAAAATCTGTGTTTTGGGCCCTCAACCAAAAAGATTGGGAACTACTGATTTATAACGCAAAATTTTAAGTGTGTTTATTTGCTCTCTCTCTGTCTTTCTAATGATACCACTATCTTAAAGGAGGGCGGGGAGGAGGACGGGACACGACCCACCAAGGAGTCCTGTGGCACATCTAAAGACTAACAAATGTATTTGTTACTTTGTAAATTTGTCTTTAAAAGTGCCACAGGACTCCTTGTTTGTTTGGCTGACCTAGACTAACACAGCTACCCCTTTGGATCTTGAATGGAAGTAATTCTAAAAGTAAATGTGTGTTTTGTTCAGGCCCCTAGAAAGATGTCATAAGTGTATCCAGCAGTGCTGTCTCTAGTTCTAATAATTCCTTGTTTGATGTGGCCGTTGGGCGAATATCCTAGCCCTCATTTGGCCCTCGTGGAGATTTGAATTTGAGACCCCTGTCCTAGATAGTGTTGTTAGGTGAGCATGCATTTTACATCTTTTATTTGGGTGGTGGTCACTCACCATCCAGACCTTATTACTTTACCGCAGTTAAATGGTGTTGATGTGGGTCGTGTTTTGCATACCAATGTTGTTTGTGCTGACATAATAGACCACATATCTGTGGAGATGAAACATAGTTTTTGTTTGTGTCATTTCTTAGCAATATCAAATTTCTGTTTTAATTGATGAGTAAAAGTTTAAGTAAACTTTCTTGTCTTGTAATTTACTTTCACATAACTTTTGATGCAAAAATTGGTCCTCTTACCTTTTCTCTTGATCTGGTTGAATTAGGCAGCAATGATGCTGATGGCGTAGTATTAGCTTTGCTGCAGTGTTTGACAGCACATGGGTTCATGGAGGAATTTCTCAAGGATAATGGATTGGTTTAGGTGTAGATGGAGCCTCTGTCATGCTAGGCAGTAAGACTGATGCTGCTGCAAAATTAAAGACACAATTTCCACTTTTGATAAGTTGGCATTATTTTAACCACAGTTTGGAATTGGCCGTGGCTGATGCTATCAAATACTGCAGTGAAGTTAATCACTTTAAATCATTTGTGGATTCAATGTGTTGCAGGTGGACGCCTGAAGACAGGCAGGGGCAAGCAACACCACACCAGGGCGGAGAAGCACACTAAGATTTATTTGAGATCTCAAGCAGGCACACGGAGACAGGCACGTCTCAAATCATGCGCACCCCCTCCCAGTTACAGTGACTCTTACATAGTTTACCTTGCTGTGTGTAAAAAGATCCCACCCTCCTCCTCTTTCTCTGGGTGAGAAGCAAGCTTTCAAGGTTATGTTATAATTGCAAGCGGAGACCAGCTGAGACTGTTATTCCGTTATGAGGAACAGGTTATCAGTTCCTGCAACCAGGGAACATCCTTATATGGGGCTGTTGTTGGGATTGTTATGTCCCAGCTGTGTCCGAGTCTGGAGCGAAGGGGATTCATCGACACTGTGGCCTTCCACCCCCCCCGAGTTACCCAGTGCGTGACCCCAGATGCAGCCAGGAGCATCAACAATTGTATGCTCTTTACAGTCAGTCGCCAAAGTGCTTGAGAGAATTGGCTGAATGTGCGAGTGATCTGGAAGTCCAGCTTATTAGGAATGGTTGCGTACTTGATGTATCTTGGCTTGCCTCTAGCTGCTGCTCTGTACGAGCTGTTTGGCAGTCATATGCAGCCTTCCATAGCCACTTCTTGAAAAAAATCAACTGGTTTTTCACAAGAAGGGAAAGATAAAGCAAAATCTGCTGGCATGGCAAAAAAAACTGGAGAATCCAGTTTTTGTTAAAAACTTGGGTCTCTTGCCTGATGCTCTGGAGGAACTTGCAGGCCTATCCTTGGTGTTGCAAGAAGCTGATGTAACATTATCTACAGCAAGTAAGTTGATAAATCAACAAGTTCAGGTGTTTATAGATTGTAGAGAGTGTGATTCATAGTTCTACGAAGAGGCTTGTGAGGCAATTGCTGCAGGTTGCTTTAAAGGTGTATGTGTAAACATGTCTGTGATTGCTGGCAAGCAAATTGAAATTTCTAAATGTCAGTTTTGCCAGGCCTTAGCTGACCGTATGAATGCTAGATTGTTGCCAAACTCAGAAAAACGTCTAAGCAGTGCTGTTGCAGCACTTGACCCGTCACGTTTTACTACAGAGCTGTCACTGGAATTTGGTGAAAGTGACCTAAAATTTTTATGTTCCAAGTTTGGCATTGCATCTAATGAAGTGAAATGTGCATATCAGGAATATAGAGATCACAGTACTTATTGTATTATGCAGTGTTTGCTAGTTTGTGACAATAATTGATACAGACATAACACCATATAAAATTATAAATATGTTTATGGAGTGATAACCGATGCATATGGTACTGAGAAGTGGTTGGAAATGCCTATCTGGGCTGGGCCTTGCATGAAGGGGGGTCCAGACAGTATGGGAAGGGGTCCCGGGGATTAAGAGGGTTCCGAGGCCTGTGAAATTATACTTTAACCACTGGTGACATCCTATACTGCATTGTAGCTCTCTTTACCTTTCATTTCCTACAAGCAATTAACTCACTCCCACATGCTCCGTCTTAACCATTGCCTCAGAATTCTGCTTGACAGCTCTGACCTTTAAAATAAATTATGATTGGTACAAATGGGTTCTGATCAGCCAACTGCTCAGCTAACTGATCTCTCTTTCACCCGTTACTGCACATGCTCAACAGTCAGCAATCTTGCACATGCTCAGTGTTGTCATTTACCTCTGAGCTCTGATTCCGCTGCTCCGCATGCACATAAGTGAATCTTTGTCAAAGCACCATTTTAGAAATCCCATGGTCTAATAGCATTCATTTCACGGTGAAGAGATTTTTGCTTATTCAGAAAAGAGATCAGAAATGCAAAGTGGAGACTGGTGAATTTTCTCTAGTAATAGCACATTTGCACCCTCCTGCCACTAGAGACTTCCTGGGAAACCCACTTAGCTTTATTTGGTCCAAAAGTTCGTTCTTGTCTGGCATATTGTTTCAAATAGGCTTTTGAAGCTCATTATCATTTCAAAGAGTTCCCACTGGTCACATTTCCCCCCTAAAGAAGTTACAGACAACTTCACAATAATACATATGCTTTTCATTTTTAATACAATGGACTCTAAAGCTACTTAAACATAATTCAAGATTTTTCAAGGATATTGAAGGACACTCATATGTGTCACAATGCTGATTTAAACTAGCTAAGGATCTTGCCCAATTCTGAGAACAATGAGCAGCAAGCAAAGAAGATTTGAGAAGCTGAGTATTGCTACTCAGAATCATAAATGGCATAGCAGCTGCCCAAAGTACAGCTGATCAGAAAGAATCCATCTCCTCAATGATGGAAATATAACAATAGTTTTAAATTGTCCTGCTATAGGGTAACTTATTGTAGCTCAGTACGATATCAAACATTATTACTTAACATGCTCGATTTGATAACTTCTGTCTTTTTAAAGATCTGTAGCAAAACTTGAAGAACGGGAAGCAATTTTGCACATGCAAATAAGTTGTCTCTAAAACACTTATGAATAATTTTAAAAACAAGTATTTTCAACTCAGCTAGATTAGATGACAATACTACCCTCTCAGAATTGTAGATGTCTGCGTCACAGTGGTCATCTTTAACATATTTCAATTGTGCTGTTGCAGTTCGATAAAATTACAGTAGTATTTGGAGTATTAGCTAACTTCACCAACACTCAGTATGGGAAATACCTAGAGAATTCTCAGTATCATTATTTAGATACATCACACAACGGAAAAGTTATTAATGGTGACCACTGCAATTAACTAAAGGAAATTTTAATTGATATATTTTTCTTGGAGTGCTTGGCATATTTTTTAATAAGTGTTTCCCTGAGAAAATATCCACATTGTTTATCTTCTTTTTTAAAAAATTGATATATGTTTCATAAATCCAGGAAGAATATGTCAGATGTAAAGGAATATATATCATGTGCTTGGCAGAATTAAATTTCTTTAATTTTATAAGTGCAACAGATATTTTTATTTTAAAGCATTTTTATCAATTTAAATTTTCACAGTAGTGCAAAAATCATGGGGGAGGTCAGACAATTCAGGGTTCAGACAATAATTATTTAATGACAATAGATAAAGAAATTTAAACAGTTAAAAATTTAAAACCATTAAAATACAAATTGTCAGCCTCACATGTCAATATATACAAGGTAAATAACTTCAAATCAAGCTTTAATAAGTGCTTGACGAATTTTTCTTATTTTGCCTATCCATACATTTTGATTATTATTGACGGAAATACTTTTATCAGTTTGTATGTGTACAGTGAAACTAACGATTCACCATATTTACTGATAAAAATGTAATTCTTCCAAGACTAATTACATATATATTATGAATGCATAAACTGTGGGTGCACTTAAAAAGTTTGTTTTATTTATAAAGGTGTTTCCTGCTAAGAACAAGAAAAAGCTCTGAAACCATAATAAACTATTTAAGTTTATCTACTATAAATATCAGAGGGGACAAATTTCCTCCTCCCACAGGAAAATTCGCTAAATGGCTTCTAAAGAGGAGAAGTTGATGTTCCCCTTGTGGAGGATTCTTATTTGTGCAACATGAACAGCAGTTCAATCCTCATCTGCAGAGGCTCAAGGTAGATGATCAGGTCCTAATATTTAACATAAAATTACCCCATTTTCCTTGCAGAATTTCTCATGGAGGCTTTGCTTACTCAGGTATATTAGAAAGGAGCTCAGATTTTAATTACAACATTGAGGAAGTGCAAAGCAGTGGCGCAAGGAGGCTTCTGTCAAATACTGATTGCACTGGTTAATATTATGAGGAAGTAATATGATCAATGACAAGCTGACACTGTTGTTTTTTGCTCATTTGCCAGAACAGTCATACCCTGAGGAGTGATGGTCAATGGCAATCTTTTTACAGCCCTCTAAGCAATTTGATACCTTCTCCAAAAAGGACAATTCACCTTTTACTTGATTCAATAAGTATGAATTCTTTATGATGGGCAAGAGGCCGGCATTTTGATAACAAATGGGGAAAAGTCTGATGATGTCTAATACATATGTACAGCCTTCAGCAACCTCATGCTGGCTAACGTGCAACAGAATCAACAGTGTTTAGATACATTTGCATGGTGGGATCTTTGATATTTATTGGGATTGTGTGTTGCTAAAAACCCTTATTCAGTGATTTCACAGGAACGTTTTCCCTTGTACTGACAATCACTAGATACCAACTATGCTATCTTTAACACAGCCTGGGCTAAGTTTACAAAATAGCATGTTCAGATGCCTGGGTAGGAGCTTATTCCTGGATGCATCCACAGATGAGTGCTTATGGGATTTTTGGAAGGGGAAGTGCCTGAAAGCCCACACAGCAAATTCATGATAAAGGCAGGCATGCTCAAAATGGCTGGTCTATGGATGTGCCCTTGGAGGTAAATGCACATAGTGTAGTCAGCGATTGTTGTCCCAAAGTGGTTAAACCTGTCAAATAAAATATTAAGAGGAAATTGGCAGAAAAGCCTCAAATCTGGTGCAAGGTATCTGTGAAGCACGGTATCTATATGTCCAATGAGAAGAAAAAATGTCATTTAGGGACCATTCTGTTAATACTGATGATTAGAGAGTGATGCTGAGGACTAGGCAAATTCACCACTCCTCCCTCTTCAAGTGGGCTATTATTGTTCTGGAGTATGATTTGGAATTTGGTATGCTCCATGAGCCTTTCAGAGTGAACCATCACTCTATATCCTTCTTCATATTACCGGGATGTGTGGAGAGTTCAAGTCATAAGAAGTTGAGAGAAGAAATGAGGTGTGAGGGATTTTGCATTTCAGGGTTTTTAGCATGAACATTGAAGTACATTTCCCTAAAATAACACTGAATATATTGATGGTGCTGCTCAAGTATTGGAAGCTTTTACTACTGGCTAATTTAATTAAAAGTAGCAATGCCTATATGGCGAATTACTGTGCAGCAAGCTGGTATGCTTCATGTTCACATCCTGCCTTCCCACACAGGCACTTGCAGGATAGACAAGCACTGACTGCCTTTGAGGCCCAGGACCTAAAGCCTACTCATGTCCTACTGGATAGCTTAGACAGCTCCATGCTAATCTTGCTGGCTATTGTGAAACCTGTTCTTAGGTGCCTAATTCCCCCCATATCTTATAAGGGTGCCTGGGCTCTTAACTCATTGCTGTGGATTTTACTATGCAGCAGAATGCCTAAAAGCTAGATATTGCAGCACAGGGCCACATCCTCTTTGAGGATCTGACTCTCAAACCTCTAATGAGATAAACTCGTAGTATAAGTATTTTAAAACCTGTGACTCTAACAAGCCTGCACTCTCACTTGAAAGAAGTGGTAAGTCACCTTTAGGTAAAATTAAAAATATGATGCACATAAATCTATTGTCTACTCCATGCAGGGACCAAACACTTGAAAATTCCAGACCACAATTTATACTTTACTTGCACTGTCAGATAAATACACCTGCAGCACTGTTTCTCTGGAGCAACAGTGACACCGTGTGGACAATTTGGTTAATTTCGACCTATTAATGCTTTTAAATAAGTTCTCAGCATATATTCAATATCCATTTAGCCAGTGCTACTTTTCAAAAGGAATATCAAACTTCAAACTTGATTCATGTGAAGTGAGACTGCATTTTTGTCTGCTTTCATTTCATTCAGATCTAGACCTGAAATCAACATGAAGGGCAATATGTTTTAGGAGACATTTAGTGTTCAACAGTCATTTCAAGGATAATTAAAATATCTTCTCATCACAAGTAATCCAAATTGGCAGATTCATGCTGTTGGATTTCTGATTAAATTAGCCAAGTAATCTTACTCTCAGGTGTTGGTAGGTCACTTTCCTTAATGAATACTGATGGATCTTTTGTGCAAGTTTAAAATAATATGGTCCCTAGTGCTTTTCTCCAATTCTGTTTAAGGAAGGGTTACCAAGTTAGTGAAAATGGTGTAGTGTCATGCAGCTCTTCTACTTGCTCTGTGTCCTCATGGAAGATGCTCTTTTTCTGCTCCATGGTTTGAGAAGACACCTGTCAGTAGATTAGAGAAGAACCAGCATACACAGTACTGTATACTTGTATCACGAATCACCATGCACTTTCACATGCCCTCTCCCCTCCCAGATTAGTGTTAATTACTCATTGTGTCTTTTTCTTGCTGTGTTGTGATACATGCCTACCATGTCACAATTTGAATATCATATTGCTAGCATGGATGTGTTTGATTGAGAACTCATACTTCTTTTTTTCAACCCAGTAAGAGACGATGCCCAAAATAAGGGTGGCACTGAAAACTACAGTTGGCACATGGCCCAAACAAGTTCCCGCATGTATAGCCCTATAAAAGAGTAGTATATGTCAAGAGATATGTCAACAAATAAATCTGTTAGTCTTTAAAAGTGCCACAGGACTCTGTTGTCTTTCTACAATAGACTAACACGGCTACCCCTTTGGAATATGTCAAGAGAGTTATTCTGATTTATGTGGCAGCAAATCACTAGTTCTGAAGACCACAAAGAGCAGATTTTAAAATCCAGGTCTGGATATAGGACCAACCTTTACAGCTCAAGGCTTTCTCTTCTATCTTTTATCTAAAATGATTACTCTAAACGGATTGAGAGGGATATTTAATTGGTCTCTGAGATGTGGTGTGAGAATCAAGAAATTTCTCTTTCTCTCTCTTCTAGCTACTGCTTGGCTCTAGCATGCATTGTGCATTTGCCACAAGATGTATTCTGTAATATAGGTATTGTGTAATGTATTTCACAGCTATAATAGATATACAAGACCATTTGCCATTTTGAAGCTGCTTCTTTACAGATCCAGTTGTATCGTCCATTTTTTAATGTGTTCTGTCTTGGATACAGATACCATTTTAATGGACTTGAATAAATTTGTGAGCACTGAACTGTCAAAAACTTGCTTGTTTATATAGTTCAAATCAGCATAGCTACAGGAGCAGAAATAAAGATTTTTACTTAACTGGTTGCCTTCTGTCTACAACCAGCAGAGGGCATGTCATGACTGATTTATGTAAATACAAAATTAAAACAAGAATAGTAGTTCCATCAAAAATAGTAGTTTGCTAGCATTAAAGGAATCTTTATGAATTACATTTTATAACTTTAAAACATATTTGAGCATAAATTTTAAAATAATTTGAACAGCTGACGCCTTATCGCTAAGTAAAATACCATGTGCAGCATTTATTCTAGTCACAGCTACCTTTCCAAAACTGGTATTTGTTTATTGTGCCTATTAAAAAACATCATGAAAATGATGTTTAGATATCCAAATGGGTATGTACTTTAACATCTGATGCATAATACCTTTAAAAAATCAAAAAGAATTTCATTGGTAAATGAGAACAGAAAATACCATGTAGGTTTGTTGGAATGATTGTTTTATGTGCACTATATAATGAGTGAAAGGCCTATTTCAACATTCATTAACCATGTAATTGCATGTCACGTACTTGCAAGTTAGGCTGTTTATTCATCAGCATAGATCTGCATGGTGTTCTACTGTCATAAAAAGGACAATAAGCAAGATCCTCAGCCATTGTAAAGCTGCACAGTTCTTTAATGGAGCAATGGCCATTTACACCAGCTGAGGATCTGTCCCAGTGTCTGTGCTCTGAAAAATGTATAGTTTAAACTGGATGAATATAATAGTCAATATAAATTGGATAAGTAATAATTCATATTGAACTGGGCATGTAGCAATTAAGAGGTGATCAAAGATGTGGAAGTGGATTCTGAAAAAGTGTTTGAAGGCACACATGATGGATGTTGAGCATACGAATTGGGAGGCTGTTACAGACCTAGAGGGATGCATTCATAAGGGAGAAATCAAGAGCAAGAGGTGCCAAAGTGGAGGCTTGGTGTGCACCAAAAATTTATGATGATATAATTATAGCACTCAAGGGGTGTGGAAAACTTCTGGTCTAGATAGCACTACATCAAGAGGGCTTCTCTCATAGACATAGCTACCATCACTTGAGGAGGAGGACAAAAGAGTCTTGTGGCACTTTTAAAGACTAACAGATTTATTAATCGCATGAGCTTTCGTGGGAGAAAATCCCACTTTGTCAGACGCTTTGAAGATAGGAAAGTTACAGAGTGGGAGGAAATTAAATGCAGAGGAGTGTATGACATAGCATCAGGTCAGGCTGTAACAGCAAATCAAAGTAGGTGTTAGGATTCAAAACACTGGGGAACAGCACATAGAGGAGGGGGGAGGTCAATTCACTTGATGTAATGAGAGAAAAATCCATAGTCCCTGTTTAACCCCAAGGCAACTGAGTCAAATTTGCATATAAGTTCGAGTTCTGCAGACTCTCTTTGAAGCTGTGATTTGTTATTCATCTGTTTCAACACAGCTATTAACAAGTCGTCAAGGGAGTGAGCAGGGAGGTTGAAGTGTTCCCCTACAGGTTTTTCAGTATTGCAGTTTCTGATGTCAGATTTGTGTCCATTGATTCTTTGGCGCAGAGACTGTCCTGTCTGTCCAATATATAAGGCAGAGGGGCATTTCCGGCACATGATGGCATAAATCACATTGGTGGATGAGCAGGTGAACGAACCCTTGATGGAGTAGGTGGCATGATTAGGCCCTGTGATGGTGTCATCAGTGTAGATATGAGGGCAAAGTTGGCAGCGTGGTCTGCTGCAGGGCTGTGTTCCTGCTTTAGTGTTTCTGCTCTGTGATCTGTAGTTGCTGGTAAGTATCCTTTTAAGATTAGGGGGCTGTCTGAAAGCAAGGAGAGGTCTGTCTCCCAAGGCTTGAGAGAGTGAGGGATCATTTTGTAAAATAGGCTGTAGATTTTTGATGATGTGTTGAAGAGGTCTGGCTTGGGGGTTGTAGGTGACGACCAGTGGCGTTCTGTTGTTGTTTTTCATGGGCTTCTCCTGCAGTAGTTGACTTCTGGGTACCCGTCTGGCTCTGTCAATTTGTTTCTTCACTTCTGTGGGTTTGTACTGTAGTTTTAAGAATGCCTGGTAGAGATCCTGAAGGTGTCTGTCTCTGTCTAAAGGGTCAGAGCAAATGCGGTTATATCTTAGGGCTTGACTGTACACAATGGATCGTGTGGTGTGTCGAGGATGGAAGCTCGAGGGATGTAGGTAACTATACCGATCAGTAGGTTTGCGGTATAGGGAGGTCTTTATGTGCCCATCGCTAATTTGCACTGTAGTGTTCAGAAAGTGGATCTCTTGTGTGGAGTGTTCCAGGCTAAGTTTGATTGTGTTGTGGAAATCGTTGAAATCTCTGTGGAATTCTTCAAGGGCATCTTTACCATGGGTCCAGATGATGAAGATGTCATCAATATAGCGTAGGTAAAGTAGGGGTGCTTTGGGATGAGACGTGAGGAAACGTTGTTCTAAATCGGCCATAAAGATGTTGGCATATTGTGGGGCCATGCGGGTACCCATGGCAGTGCCACTGACTTGAAGGTATAGATCATCTTCAAATCTGAAATGGTTGTGGGTGAGTACAAAGTCACAGAGGTCAGCCACAAGTTTAGCTGTGTCATCATCCTGGATGGTTCTTCTAATAGCTTGTAATCCATCCTTGTGGGGAATGTTAGTGTAAAGAGCCTCTACATCCATAGTGGCTAGGATGGTATTTTCTGGAAGACCATCAATGGATTGGATTTTTCTCAGGAAATCTGTAGTGTCTCTCAGATAGCTAGGTGTGTTGATAGCATAGGGTCTTAGGAGAGAGTCCACATAGCCAGATAATCCTGCTGTAAGCGTGCCAATGCCTGAGATGATGGGGCGTCCGGGCTTTCCTCTTTTATGTATTTTTGGTAGTAGATAGAATATCCCTGGACGGGGTTCTGGCGGTGTCCCATTGCCATAGGTAACCTCTTTATGGGAACTATTGGCTCACTGTCCTTCTCCTTAACCCGTCTTCCCCCATTGCACTCCCACACCTCTCTGCCCCTCAATTCCTTCTCCAGTCTCCCAGAACCTCCAACTCTTTCCTCACTACCTCCCCCAGATCCCCCAATTTCCCCACTTTATCTGTGGTCCCATTTACCCCTGGCCTCCATAGGCCATGAGGGCAGCTATGTTTTTGGGAGATGGCTTAGCACCCCTCTCCCTAGTGGCTGGGTGGGTGCTCTCCAGTTGTTCACATCTGGCTAGAGCATCTGGAATCTTAGCTTTGAGCCCCATCCCCAGTCACACACATTAAAATTTGAGGAAGGGTGCTCACAATAAAAATCTGCAGTGGGGCCCATCTTTCTGTTCCTCCTTAACTGTTTTGACTTGGACTCATCACTGCTTTTGAGTTGGCCACGGTGTGCAACCTTTCTTGACCTCCACATTTTGTTTATGTAATTCTCTATAGTTAAATGCTAAGATGCTGAGCTTAAAAAAACAACAAAACCAAAACCTTCAATTTGTTCAGTTTGGAGCAGCCCATCCCATGAGCAACGCAAGCCTCTGAGAGCACATCTCCATAGTGTCCCATGCTCTTCAGTGACTCTCCACGAAATACCAACTCAAATTCAAGGTAATGATTGTCCCTTTTCAGTGTCCTCCATGGGACTGGCCCAAGTTACCCAAGATGCCACTTCACCCCACATAATCATAATGTCCTATAACAGGAGCATTCACTAAGGACAATGAAACTTTCATTCAGGGCAGAGTTGGCAGTGTGGATTAGCCACTTGAGCATATACCCAAGATTCCATATACTTCTATACTTCTCTGCTATTGTTTTTCGACCTAATTAGCTCAGGCATGTCTGTAAGTTTTGCAGTGGCACCTCAAATTACAATGCAGACATATCATGAGAGCAAGTAGATATCACAGTATAAGTGGCATAACTGCAAATGCTAGCAGCCCAACAGGAAGTGGCGGTGGTGGGACATTAACAGTGAAGAGCAACATATCATTGAGTGAAAGTAACAACAAAAATATAAAGATGTAGTTCAATGGGGCTACAGAAGAAGGTGATACATCAGAGGTCCCCAACCAGTAGATCATGATCTATTTCTGAAGGGCAGTTGTCACTGAACCTATGAGTGTTGCACCATTTGCTAGCAAAAGGTTGGAGCCCACTGGAGTATATGGATGATAGAGGATTGGAGGGCATTAGTAATGTGTTAGTGATAAAACAACTCAAAGCTCTGTAAGGCTAGAAATAATTTAACAGCGACTCCATCTCTTTTTTGAGGGTATGAGTCTGTGAAGGAATAGTTTCATATAATAAGTATAGCCTTGGACTATCAAAGAAACCTAAAATCTTCAAGCACATAAACCAAAAGCAGCAAAAATTTTGCTGGCTCAGCAAATTTTTATATGCAATTACTATAGAATATTACACGTTTCATAGCTGAATCAACAGAAATTTTAGGATGGAAACCAAAGAAATGTGCATCTATGCAGAACTCACTCACTACCATGAATGGTTTTGAAAAAAAATCTGCAAAAATATTGGTTAGTGAAGCCATCTAAAAAGCATGTTGTTACGGATGTTTTAGTTATATGACGTTCCTTGATTATATGATTTCAATATTTTATTTGCTATGGTAAAACAAATAAGAACATGCTACTAAAAAAAGAATAATTATTTGGTGTGTTAATCTTTCTTTTGAATATTCTTCTAAAACGCCCATTACTTACATACTGCTCCTCTGTGAAATCACCATTTTCTTTGTTGCAAATGCTCTGGGAAGATGTGAATATATATTACATGAGTTGCATAATATTGTGATACGCACTATAGATATGCCTATGAATAAATGTAAAAGCAACAGGTGGTCACTGCAGTACTTACTTCTGTACTTAATTGTAGAAGATATTTATGCGGTAGTTAGAGAAATGTTTTCTTTTTACTGTTAACCGCTACAGACATACATAAATTCAAAGCATTTGTAAATTCTAATATATATCAAGAAAAATATGTCCCTAAGTAATAAAGAATGATCAGTTTTTCCGACATTCTTTACCTCTATAATGAAAATGAATGTTTCATTTTAGAGTTGCATTATGCATGCAACAATCCTTGTTTACAAAAGAAACATCTCAAAGGATTGATAATATTTCATAGAAAACTTGCAAAAAAATTCAACTGTGTTTAGAAATAGTTCTACTTCTGTATCGTATTTTCCTGTATTTCTCTCCTCCTAAGCTTGTTGATGGAGGATACACTCTGATCTCTCTTCACTTAAAACACCCCCCTACCCCCATCTTATGCTAGTGACATCATACTTAGTTTCTGTTGAAATTATTATGAACAGATGAGCTGAAAAGAATCAGAGACTCATGCAATAAGATGCAAGAGGACCATAAGAATCTTGACATACAAACAAAACTTTCTAGAAAGAGTTTTATTTGAAACAACAACTCTTTCAACTGTTTTTAAAATGCAATCCATCTGAATGATAGACTGGAATTTGTCTTCACTTACACAAACTTGGCAATGGAGTAATACTAACTTTAGTGGAGTATGCTATAAGCGGGAGCAGAACCTAGCACCATATCTTACAATTAAATTTGAATTGTCTAGTAGAGAGGTTCTCCTTCTAATGAGGACTGGAAACCATCCTGAGTTGTCATCTTTGATCAGCAATCCTTTCAGTCTTTTCACTTTGAAAATCCTCTAGCTCTGTTTTGATGATTACCATGAAAAATCAATTTGTTTACACTAATGCTTTAAGATTCCGGATCTATTTTGGGATGCTCAGTCTTCACTTCCCAATCAGGGCCATCCCTGGAGGTGGGGGGGAGAAGGGCCCAGAGCCAATCATCCTATGGGGTCCCTCGCCCCCCCAGTGCTTGAAGGGGGTGGGGTGGGTTGGCCCAGAGGCCGGGCTCCATGCTCCCACCCTGCCCCTGGGCCAGCAGGTCCACCCTTGGGTGCAGGGCGAGCTGGGGCACGCTCGCATGTTTTGTACGGCCTCCAGCACAGCCTTCCAGGGCCTGTGGCCCTGTAGGGCCACACTGGAAACCACACTGCGCACCAGTTGGCCCCATGAGGCCCAGTGAAACACAGGGCCTGGGGCTATCACCCATCAAGGGTGGCCCTGCTTCCAACACTGTCATACAACCTTCTCATAAAAACAGAAGTTTTCACAGGCTGTTTCTGATATAGTGTATTCTTTGCGCATTCAAGATTGCTCTCAAGCCCTTCATCACATCAAAATTTATAAAAATTGGAGCCTATAAATATAGATAGGTTAAGGAACAAATATGTATTTAGGATCTTAACTATAGGCTCCTATTTTGGGAAATTTTGGCTATCCTAAACAAGACCTTTATTTTTAAGAAACACGTAGGTTAAATTTGTCAAAACAATCTGCAGAATAACCAGCCCAATTCTGCTCCTTTTAGAATGCTGCCATTGTATTAGTAAAAATATGAATGTATGCAGAAAATTGTCTTTAAATACAAAGAAATTGTGGAGTTGATCATCCTACCGAACATGAGTCACTGTAATATTTAGCTTTTACTGAATAGAGTGCTTTTCATACCCATTAGCAAAACATTTTGCAAAGGAGGGTATGTATCACCATCTCTGTTTGACAGGAGTGAAAACTGAGGCTGAAAGGTAAAGAGATTTTAGTCACTAGAACTTCAGTCTATCTTTTAAGAGTAATGAAGTCTCTTGATAACTTTTCAGAAATAACTTGATGATCATGAACTATATGTCTAGCATGCACCCAAGCCTTTTCTCACATACTTAGTACAATCTTTGCACATGTATGATCACATCCTGAAGAGATTACTCAGTCTTATTCCTCTTTTACCCAGGCAAACATACACTAACATGGGCAGAAGTTTGGTTGAATAATTATTGGATGAAAAGGAGGGATCTAATTCTGCTACCCTGATTTGTGCTTGTAGGACTTCTGTATCTGTTACGTTTAATGGGGAGTCCTCAAATGAGTAAAAAGTACTTGCTGAGCATGACTAAGGGTTGCAAAATAGGTTCTTAAATATGGACTTCAGGATTTCATGCCAAATCATCAATCCTACAATTCTTACCCACGTAACAAACCTTCAAAACTTCTAGTTCAATAGGGGGCTGGGTAAAGTCACTTAAGTAAAGAGTGCAGAATTTGACCATAAGACAGTTAAGACTGTTATAATGCTACATTTGATACAATCTAGAAAGAATATTACATTGCAATTAGGCTAATTTTTAAAGCTCAAATGAGCAGTCATGTTCTTAGATTATCTGGCCCAAGGGCCATCTTTTAAATGTCCTTGAGTGAAAATATAATGAAGATTTTATTAATTAGCATGAATTATTTTCTGTATTCATATTTCTTCCCACCGGTGATCAGTCTAATATACACTGTTCAGATACTGGCCGATTTGATTAGTTTCCAGAGCTAAATACCTCATTTAATTTAAGGAGCTAAGAAATGCCAATAACAGCTGTAAGGCAAAGAATTACCTGAAACACTGGACCCAGTTTAGTGAAAATTAATATTCCTCCACATTTCTAAGACAACTGTCATTCAGGAACTGATTCTTTATAGTGTTACCTGATTATTAATGTAAAACAGCCAGCATGGTCCCCAGAGTTATGAAACCATAAGTTTTTTTCAAGAAACAGCTTTAAAGGCCTTATTAAGGCTTTATTTTCTCTAGAGAAAAAAAAGTAAAAAGGATCTTAGTTTTATTTTTCTGTGCAGTACAACCTTTTCTTGAACAGGACGTGTATACATTGACATTATCTTAATTTCTTTAAGAAATATTTTAGGAAACTACAGCATTTTTGCAGATAAAAGTGTCTGTTAGGATACAATGCTAAATGGACTAAAGATAAACTGTAGCCTTTGTAAACTATGTAAGGTCTCAGAAAGCAAGAGGCAGTTAAAAAAAATAAAAAATAAAAGGCAAACTAACGGCCCAGGGTATGTCTATCCTAAAAATATCTACCCTAAAAATGCTCAAACAAAAATCTTCGGAATGAAGAACAAAACACAAAATGGAAATTTTTAAAAATGAAAGCTTGTACAGATGACTAGAGAGGAGTACAAACATAATGCTTGAGCATGCAGGATTGAAATAAGCACAACTGGAATTGCAGCTGGCAAGGGTTATGAAGAGTAACAAGAAGGTTTTCTACAGCAAGAAGGTGACGGTTAGCGAAAGTGTGGGCTTCTTACAGAATAGGGGAGGCAACCTAGTGACAGATGATGTGGAAAAAGCTGAAGTAGTCAATGCTTTTTCTACCTCTGTACTCAAAGACAAGGTCAGTTACCAGGCTACTGCACTGGAGAATGGAGAGGAGGTGAGCAGCCCTCAGTGGTGAAAGAACAGGTTAAGGACTATTTAGAAAGGCTGGACAGACACAAGTCCATGGGATCAGACGCAGTGCATCTGAGGGTGCTGAGGGAGTTGGCTGATGTGATTGTAGAGCCATTGGCCATTATCTTTGAAAACTCATGGCGATTGGGGGAGGTCACAGATGCCCAGAAAAAGGCAAATATATTGCCCATCTTCAAAAAAGGGAAGAAGGAGAAGCTAGGGAATTACAGACCAGTCAGTCAGCCTCACCTCAGTCCCTGGAAAAATCATGGAGCAGGTCCTCAAGGACTCCATTTTGAAACAGTTGGTAGAGAAGAAGGCAATCAGGAAAAGTCAGCATGGATTCACCAAGGGCAAGTAATGCTAACCAGTGTGATTGCCTTTTAAGAGATGACTGGCTCTGTGGTTGTGCGGAAAGCAGTGGATGTGATATACCTTGATTTTAGCAAAGCGTTTGATACAGTTTTCCACGGTATTCTTATCAGAAAGTTTAAAAAGTATGGATTGGACTATAAGATAGATAGAAAGCTGGCTAGATCATTGGGCTCAATGGGTAGTGCTCAATAGCTCGATGTCTCATTGGTAGATTGGAACAAGTGGAATGCCCAGGGGTGGGTGCTGGGGCAAATAATAATCGGGAGGATGGAATGGTTTCCAACTTCAGCAAGTTTGTACATGACACTAAGTTGGAGGGAGTGGTAGATATGCTGGAGTATAGGGATAGAACACAGAGTGACTTAGACAATTTGGATGATTGGGTCAAGAAAAATCTGATGTAATTCAACAAGGAAAAGTGAAGAGTCCTGCACTTAGGATGAAAGAATCCCATGCATTCCTACAGCCTGGGGACCGATTGACTATGTAGCAGTTCTGCAGAAAAGGACCTGGGGATTACAGTTGATCAGAAGTTGGATATAAGTCAACAGAGTGCCCATGTTGCCAAAAAGGCTAATGGCATACTGGGCTGCATTAGTAGGAGCATTGTCAGAAACTAGAGAGAAGTGATTATTCCTCTTTATTTGGCACTGGTGAGGCCACATTTGGAGGACTGTGTCCAGTTTTGGGCTCCCCACTACAGAAAGAATATGGACAAATCAGGGATAGTCCAGAGAAAGACAACAAAAATTATTAGGGGGCTGGAGCTCATGACTTATGAGAACTAGGCTTTTTTAGTCTGCAGAAGGGAAGAATGTAGGGAGATTTGATAGCAGCCTTTAACTACCTGAAAGTGGGTTCCAGGAGGATGAAACTAGGCTGTTCTCAGTGGTAGTAGATGACAGAACAAGGAGTAATGGTTTGAAGTTGAAGTGGGGGCGGTCAAGGCTGGATACTGGTGAAAAAAAGTTACAAAGGGGTAGCTATGTTAATCTATTGCAGAAAAACAAACAGAGTCCTGTGGCACTTTTAAAGACTAACAGATTTATTTATCGCATGAGCTTTCGTGGGAGAAAATCCCACTTTGTCAACATTTCACTAAGAAGGTGATGACAGCAAGCACTGGAATGTGTTACTTGGGGGGGATGGTGAAATCTCCATCCTGAAAGGTTTTTAAGGTGTGGTCTGAAAAAGCGCTGGCTGGGATGATTTAGTTGGGTTGGTTCTGCTTCGAGCTGGGGGTTGGACTAAGTCAGTGGTTCCCAACCTGTGGCCTGTGGGGTCTTTCAAAGTGGCTTGCTGCTCCTCTCCCACTGGCTGAAGAATGCAGCTGCTGCCCAAGTACCCAGGCGAAGCGTGTTGATGTGAGGCTACAAGACCAGTTGTGAGGCTACGAGACCAGCGTAGGTTCCTTACTGCACCCAAAGGGACAGGAGATCAATGCCCCCCCCCCCCCCCCAGCTATAGCAGGGAGCATGACAAAGCACTCCACCTGGGTCCAAAGGCATGGAGGACCCTGCTGGAGCCAGAGGGTTCGGAGCACTGATCTCCTGTCCCTCTGGCTGCAAAAGCGAACCACTGCCTAGGTACCCAGGTGGAGTGCATGGGACTATAGGATGTATGTGATTTCTCTGCTGCAGCCAGAGGGACAGGAGATCACTAAGGAGGCTGCCTCCTTGCAGAACTCCTTCTGTCTGGCTGCAGTGAGGGAGGAGGCTGGGGCTGGACAAAGCGCAGCCAGTGTGCTTGAAGAGGGGGCAGGATACTAAAAACCAGTGCCTGCCTGTTTGATCTGCACTTAGCAGGCCACCCATCGTGACTTAGCTGCCAGGCCATGTTATTCAATATGTAGTGACAGTCACTCATTTGTACTAGTGCTTTGTCTGTGAGTAATTTGTAGGTGTAAAATAATGAATGTAAAAATGAACCCAGTAGCATCTAAATATTACTTTAAACCTGTCATAATTTGTAATCCTTAATGGTATATACATCAATGCATTTTTTATGAGTTGATAGACTGGTGTCCCTTCAGGGTTGTAAAAATGAAATTTGTGGCCCTCGAGCCAAAAAGGTTGGGGACCACTGGACCAGATGACCTTCTTATGTCCCTTCCAATCCTAATCTTCTATGATTCTAGTATGGATCCATGAGGCTACTTTATATCGTACTCTCTCTTTTGAGAAACAGTACAATTATGTGGTTAGAATATCCTTCTGCCACTTAGAGGACATTGTTACGTCAGGAGCAGTTTTGTTTCACTTACACCCCAAGCTGTTTTTCCATGCCTTTGTTATCGCAGTACCGTATAATTATGGCTCTTTTTGCTTGTTTGCTTGTTTGTACAGTAATGTACAGTAATGTTTTGTATAAAATGGAGGGCAACAAAAATGATTAGGGGGCTGGGGCACATGACTTATGAGGAGAGACTGAAGGAACTAGGCTTTTTTAGTCTACAGAAGAGAAGACTGAGGGGAGATTTGATAGCAACCTTCAACTACTTGAAGGGTTGCTCCAAAGAGGAGGGAGCTAGGCTGTTCTCGAGGGTAACAGAGGACAGAACAAGGAGCAATGGTTTCAAATTACAGCTGGGGAGGTCAAGGTTGGATATTAGGAAAAACTTTCTCACTAGGAGGGTGGTGAAGCATTGGAATGGGCTATCTAGGGAGGTGGTAGAATC
>ML685867.1:3920226-4028785 GCA_007922175.1 Pelusios castaneus
CTTTCGTGGGATTTTCTCCCACGAAAGCTCATGCGATAAATAAATCTGTTAGTCTTTAAAAGTGCCACAGGACTCTGTTATTATTATTAAGGAGGCTGACAAGGGAGGCGCCGTCGTCATCATGAATAAATCGGATTATGATCAGGAGGCTTATAAACAACTGTCCAACACAACGTTCTACAAACCACTCCTCTCTGACCCTTTGAGGAATACCAAAAGGAACTGCACCACCTACTCAAGAAACTTCCCAAAGCAGCACAGGAACAAATCAAGACAGACACACCGCCAGAACACCGACCAGGGATATTCTATCTACTACCTAAAATATATAAAAAAGGAAACCCATCATCTCAGACATTGGCACGCTTACAGCAGGCTTATCTGGCTATGTGGACTCTCTCCTCAGACCCTATGCTATGAACACACCTAGCTATCTGAGAGACACTACGGATTTCCTGAGAAAAATCCAATCCATTGGTGAACTACCAGAAAATACCATCTGGCCACTATGGACAGCCTCTTTACATCACCGTCCCACACGAAGATGGATTACAAGCCTTTAGAAGAACTATCCAAGATGATGCCAGAGCAAAACTTGTGGCTGAACTTTGTGACTTTGTACTCAACCACACTCATTTCAGATTTGAGGATAATTTATACTTTCAAGTTAGTGGCACTGCTATGGGTACTCACATGGCCCCACAATATGCCAACATCTTTATGGCCGACTTAGAACATCACTTCCTCATGTCTCATCCCAAAGCATCTCTACTTTACTTACGCTATACTGATGACATCTTCATCATCTGTACCGACGGTAAGGATGCCCTTGAAGATTTCCATAGAGATTTCAACAATTTCCACTCCACAGTCAAACTTAGCCTGGAACACTCGACAGAGGAGATCTACTTTCTGGACATTATAGTGCAAATTAGTGATGGGAACAAAGACCACCCTATACTGCAAATCTGCTGATCGCTATAGTTACCTACATCCCTCGAGCTTTCATCTAAGACACACCACATGATTCATTGTCTACAGTCAAACCCTAAGATATAACTGCATTTGCTTTGATCCCTCAAACAGAGACAGACACCTTCAGAATCCCTATCAAGCATTCTTAAAACTACAGTACCCACCTGCAGAAGTGAAGAAACAGATTGACAGAGCCAGACGGGTACCTGGAAGTCAACTACTACAGGAGAAACCCAAGAAAAAAAAAAAAACAGAACGCCATTGGTCACCACCTACAACCCCCAAGTCAGACCTCTTCAACACATCATCAAAGATCTACAGCCTATTCTTCAAGACGATCCCTCACTCTCTCAAGCCTTGGGAGACAGACCTCTCTTTACTTACAGACAGCCCCACAACCTTAAACAGATACTCACCAGCAACTACAGATCAAACAACAGAAACATTAAAGCAGGAACATATCACTGCAACAGACCACACTGCCAACTTTGCCCTCATATCTACACTAAAGACACCATCACAGGACCAAATCAAGCCACCTACTCCATCAAGGGCTCATTCACCTGCTCATCCACCAATGTGATTTATGCCATTATTTGCCAGAAATGCCCCTCTGCCTTACATATTGGACCAACAGGACAGTCCAGGCGCAAAAGAATAAATGCACACAAATCTGATATCAGAAATTGCAACACTAAAAAACCAATAGGGGAAAATTTCAATCTCTCTGCTCACTTCATTGATGACTTGCTAATAGCTGTGCTGAAACAGATGAATAACAAATCACAGCTTCAAAGAGAAACTGCAGAACTCTAATTTATATGCAAATTCGACTAAGTTGCCTTGGGGTTAAACAGGGACTATGGGTTTTTCTCTCATTACAAGAAGTGATTTGACCTCCCCTTCCTCTATGTGCTGTTCCCCAGTGTTTGAATCCTAACATCTATTTTGATTTGCTGTTACAGTCTGACCTGATCCTATGTCATTCACTTCCCTGCATTTAATTTCCTCCCATTCTGTAAATTTCCCATCTTCAAAGCATCTGACAAAGTGGGATTTTCTCCCATGAAAGCTCATGCAATAAATAAATCTGTTAGTCTTTAAAAGTGCCACAGTAGCTACATTTGTGACTCTTCCTTATCCTCCACCTCTGATGATGCTTATTGTGTTGATGGTAGGCTATGATGGCTAGATTATTTGTTAGGAATAATGAGAATGCTCAGGAGGTACAGTAATATCACAAACAAGAGACTACTAAATTTAGACTATTAATTTTATTGCTTGTCTTTTTCATATGCTGTTTGTTTCTAACTCAGCCTTCTATCTGATATTTATATTACTTATGACCAATATAAATTCTAAAGTCTAGAATCCTAATTAAATGAGGCAAATATAAAAGCTTTTCATGGCATTCCCCCCTCCCTGCACCACATCAGGAACTATGAATCTTTTAACAAACAGTTCAAGGGGACATAGCAATGTAAAACATATAAATAAAAAGAGATTTTTAAAGGGGCTAAAAGAAGTTCATAAACTTTAGAAGTAATTGCTTGATTGTGATGTTTTCTATGCAATTAATGTTTCCTGTGCTTTAGGGCACAGAGCTTATCTTGAACATTTGAGTAGTTCAAATGGACTTACACTAGCATTAGTTCCCTGGTGTCCTTTTTCCTATGACCCCACATCCCTACACTTGCCACTCTCTTAAATGAGGGCAGCAGTTTTCAAAGGATGGAATGATGCTACGTAGCCATATAGATAGTTTCCCCGAGGTGCAAACTGAAGCATAATTGAACAAAGCAATTAGACTATTTTAAAATGTTGTATTTCCTTATGAAATAAAGATACCCACAATACTTATCCTGATCTACGTTGAGTGCTAAAATGTGTTCAGTAGTGTCAGCTAATAGCAACCATGCTCAGATATGGTAAAATCCTGACCACGGTTGTCAAGAATCATGTTAGCTGACATGATGATGACTATGGGATGGGGCAGTTTAAACTAGTCTCCAGCATGGTGCCTAGTACCATGATTCTTGAAAACCAGGCACAGGATCAGGATCAGGATCAATTGTAGTGCAGAGGAGGCTCAAGTATAGGGAAGGTTGACGGGGAAGATGATTAAAACAACTCCTGGTTGTTCTGCTGTAGCAAATTACTCTACAGACTAAATGGCGGGAACATTTATCTTTTGTACATACCACTGACGTGATTGACTGTGCCTATGTTGACAGAGCAGTTATTGGGTGTGAGTAAAGGGGTGGGTTTGAGGGAGCAGGGTGGAGGAGACATGCAGCAGCTTTTGAGGCTTCCCATTGTGCAGGTTTCAGCTGCGCACTTCCACAGCAGAGTAGATCATGTGGATGGCTGAGTCGTGTGGGCAGCTGGTCGCAGAAGGAGCAGAGTCCTTTGAAGGTAATGTTGCCAGGAGGCAATCACTGATATAGAAAGGCCAGAGGTACTTGTAGACTCAGTGAGGCTGTAGGTGTGGGGAATGGGTAGGGCATGCATACAGAATTGCAGTGTGTGGAGACAAGTGGATGCTCAGGTCCCACTACGTTTGAGTGGAGTGGCTATAACTTCCCAGCCCTTGGGGGGTGAAAGATGAGGGGTATTGGGGGAGTTTTGCTAGGATCAGATGGCCAATCAGTGTCTGTCACAAGTTTTTAAAGAGGTTGGCAAAACTAGAGGCTTGAAGAGCCTGTGTCCTGGACCCAGCCCCCTCAATGGGCCAGTTATCTCAAGCTTAAAGTACCACTTTACTCGAAGTACAGACTTTTGTGCGTGGATAGGAGTCAGATTAGGAGCAACATTTGAGTTGTAGCTGAATAGTGCAATGAAGACAAGGTTTGAAGCAAATACAATAACACACTTGGTGCTAATGGCTCCATTTGTTTACAGCAGTGGTTCCCCACCCATTCTGGTGTTGTCGGAGCCCCCACTTTTGAAAGGATTGGCAGATGGGTGCCTGCCATGTCACCAAAATACAATGACCTGACAAAGTTGTTTCTCTACCATTTTTAATTTTTCTCTCGTTGTTCCTTCTCTGGGCCTTGTTCTTATCCTTTTTTGTTTTTTATGATTTTTTTGCTGACCCTTCTCCTTTACTCACATCCTCCTGTAGCTCTGATTTCTCCCTCCACATTCTCCCAACCATCACAAGGCTAGATGTTGCTTTGTAGAGGGGTGTCTCTGGTGTTGCCCAATGCCACTGAAGTAAGAGCAGGAAAGCTTGTGGTGGCAGGCTGCTGCCTGAACTTGAAGATCTGTACATGAACTGCTCCTGTGGCCACAACAGATGATTGGCTTCCGAAGAGCCCCCAGCAATTTCACACACAGGCAGAGTGGGCTATTCCCATCTAAACTGTGATTGCTTTTTCTGCTCTGGAGCCCCAGAAGTATTTGGGGTCAGGAAGGAATTCCCTCCTTCAACCCCAGGTCAGACTTATTTTTGTCTTCCTCTGCAGCATGGGCCACTTGCAGGTTTAAACAGGTACCAGTATTGATTTCTCTATAAGCTGAAGTCTATACATCAGGAGTTGAGGACATCAGAAACTCAGCTGGAGGCTATGAGTCTGTTACAGAAGTGAGTGGACAAGGGTCTGTGCCCAACAACAGGCAAGTGGTCACACTCCATGATCATGATGAGGGTCCCTTCTGGCCTTAAAGTCTATGTCTACACTAGAAAAATTTAGGTCGGCTTTGTTGTCGACTTAACAAAGTGGTTACCCTAAATGGGGACTTAGTAAGTTGACCTAACTGCCCTTAAGTCAACTTAATAAAGTTGATTTAAGGGTTAATCCATGTCCACAGTGTGCTTAAGTCAAGCTAAGGAGTTGACTTAAGGGTTCGGTCGACCTAACAGGCAGTTCTTACTAAATCATAGAATCACAGAATAATAGAGTTGGAAGGGACCTCATGAGGTCATCTTGTCCAACCCCCTGCTAAAAGCAGGACCACTCCCATTAGATCATCCCAGGGTATTGTCTAACTGGACCATAAATATCTCCAAAGACGGAGCTTCCACCACCTCCCTAGGTAACCCATTCCAATGCTTCACCACCCTCCTAGTGAGAAAGATTTTCCTATTATCCAACAGTAACCTCCCCACCTGCAACTGGAAAACATTGTTCTTTGTTCTCTCCTCTGTTACTATTGAGAACAGCCTAGCTCCCTTCTCTTTGGAGCACCCCTTCAAATAGTTGAAGGTTGCTATCAAGTCCCCCCTCAGTCTTCTCTTCTGTAGACTAAATAAGCCTAGTTCCTCCAGTCTTTCCTCATACATCATGTGCCCCAGCCCCCTAATCATTTTCGTTGCCCTCCACTGGACTCTTTCGAATTTGTCCACATCCTTTCTGCAGTCGGGAGCCCAAAACTGGACACAGTATTCCAGATGCGGCCTCACTAGTGCCGACTAGAGGGGAATAATCACAACCCCCGATCTGCTGGCAACGCTCCTACTGATGCAGCCCAATATGCCATTAGCCTTTTTGACAACAAGGGCACACTGTTGACTCATATCCATCTTCCCACCCACCAGGTCCTTTTCTACAGCGCTGCTACTTAGCTGATCAGTCCCCAGCCTGTAGGAGTACATGGGATTTTTCCGTCCTAAGTGCAGGACTTTGCACTTGCCCTGGTTGAACCTCATGAGATTTCTTTTGTCCCAATGCTCCCATTTGTCTAGGTCTCCCTGAATCTTGTCCCTGCCCTCCAGTGTATCTACCATTCCCCCCAGCTTCGTGTCATCTGCAAATTTACTGAGCGTGCAATCTATCCCATAATCCAGATAATTAATGAAGACGTTGAACAGAACTGGCCCCAGGACTGACCCTTGGGGCACTTCAGTCGTTACTGGTTGCCAACTAGACATCGCGCCATTGATGCCTACCCGCTGAGCCCGATAATCTAGCCAGTTTTCTATCCACCTTACTGTCCACTTGTCCAACCCATAGTTCCTTAACTTGCTGATGAGAATGCTGTGGGAAACTGTATCAAAAGCCTTGCTAAAGTTGAGGTATATCACGTCAACGGCTCTTCTCGCATCCACAAAACCAGTCATCTCATCATACAAGGCAATCAGTTTGGCCAGGCACGATTTGCCCTTGGTGAATCCATGCTGACTGTTCCTGATCTCTCTATTTTCCTCCAAGTGTTTCAGGATGGATTCTTTGAGACCCGCTCCATGATTTTTTCAGGGATTGAGGTGGAGCTGACTGGTCTGTAGTTCCCTGGATCCTCATTTTTCCCTTTCTTGAAGATAGTTACTATATTTGCCTTTTTCCAATCATCCGTGACCTCCCCCGTTTGCCACGAGTTTTCAGATAATGGCCAGCGGCTCTGCAATCACATTGGCCAACTCCCTCAGCACCCTCGGATGCAGTTCTTTCGGCCCCATAGACTTGTGCACAACCAACCTCTTAAAGTAGTCCCGAACCTGATTTTCCATCATCTTAAGTCAACTTAATGAAAGTCCAGTGTGGACGGGAAGTAATTTAGGTTGAATTAAGACTGCTTAAGTCAACCTAAATTGCCAGTGTAGACATTCCCCAAAAGTGCATGAAATAAACTAGACTCACCTCTGATCCTTAGCCTATAAGCTCCCAATCACTACAAGCTGGTCCGACATGCCCTGTCCTCCTTCCGTGGGTGCCAGAGATGGGGGCCAAATAGCCAGATGGTGACCAAATAGCCCCTTAGCTGTGAGTAGTTAAACTGAGCAAGGGTGCAACAAGGGAGGGAGAGGGTCTGCCCCCAACCACCCTGTGATGGGATGCACATCTATGCACCTCTAGGGTATAGTCTGTGTAACTTTTCTGTTCAGTTTTGCAATGTAATCATGTGATTTGATGCCAAATATGCTATACCAGGTTCCTTTGTGAATGCTCATAACATATTCTGCAGGACTGCTGTAATGCCATGCTTCCTACTGCAACGTGTGTGTGCAGATGTGAAGCATGTTACAGGGTTCAGACTCTCAGGACTACCTCTACCATAGTGGCTGGAGATTTACATGTAAAAGGGGATGCTAATGCCCTCCCTGGCTCAGGTAGAAGTAAAGAGAATCACACAAGAGGACAGAGGGGAGGGGCTGTCATCAGTTTGTAAAAACAAGGACACAGAGCCTGTTTGGGAGAGAGAAGCTGTAGGTTTTGGCCTAGAAGACACCATCTTGCAACTAACTTCAAGCAAGATCTGCTCTTTGCCTTGGAATAGGCAGAGAATGGCTGTAAAACATCAAACAGCCAAACACCTTGCACATAATCTTGGACTTTGAGGTCAGTTTAGGTAGAGATGTTAGATTAGTATGTGGTTTATACTTTTTATTTGATAGTGGTCACTCCTGACTCATTTCTAGTAAGAATTTGCCTTGATTGGCCATGTTCTCACTTGAAATCGTACCCTGATCAATAAACTTGTATTTGTTTTATCTAAAATGATGTGGTCTTTAGAAGGTGTGGATGTGGGAGGCTGGGCATGATCCACTTCTTTGTTAAGTGCACAAATTTGAGACTAAGGTGATTGGGAGTGGGTCCCAATCCCTGTAAGGCAGTGACTCCCAGTGTAGCATCTGGGGCTGGATGTGCTTGCTTGGGGACTGACGCCTGTGGGGCTAGTGGATTTACACCCACTTCCTGGGACCAATTACACTCTGGTGGCTGGAGTGGACTGACTAGGGAGTGAGAGATCACTCAGCAGAGTGGGGTGAACTGGGGTTCAGGAATGGGGTTTGAGGGGTCATAGCAGCACACCAGACCAGATTTGGGGAGCAGCCTGTCATACACCCCAGCCCCTAACGAGAGCAGAGCAGTATAACCATGGAGCCCCTTTCCTGCTGCCATGGCGAAGAGGCTGCCACACTAGAGTCCCGATTTTACAGCGATAGTCCCAATATTCCTGGCTTTGACTTAGAGATGTGTATTACAGGGCTCAACAAACCCTGGGTGCAAGATCACAGTGCCCAGGATTTTGCCCCTGGTGCCCCAAAAAAGAGCCAACGGTGTTGCCGTTTCCAGTGCTGCCATCTCCCCACAGCGCTGCCAAAAGCGGCGGGGGGGGGGGGGGGGGGGAGAAAAAAAAAGACTGTGTTTTGCACAGTTTTCTGTTGAAAGTAGCATCAGCTCCAGCAGTTTTCCAGCAGCAGAGGGGGTCTGGCACACTGCACCACCAGGAGCAGAGGTCTTACAATGCCCCCCCCGACACCTATGGGCATCTCAGTTTTGGGGCTGGCCCCATGGAGTCTGGCAGATTTGTCGAGGCCTGGCCTGTTTACCCCACTCCCCTTTCTCTCACTTTTTCACACTTGCCGGCAGTCTCTCTCGGCCAGCCCAAACCTGAGAGTGCTGGTGCAAGCCAGTGCGCCAGCTTCACGGCTCCTCACTGCAGCCTGGCCGAGGGTCACTCACTGCCCTACACCCCCCCATCCTTCTGGTGCCCAGCCCGGCTCCTTCCTGCCCTCCTCCGCCTCCACCTGGTCCATCCAGCGCCCCGGCCCTCGCCGCTGCGCCTCCCTGGCCACAGGGCCCGCAGCTCCACGTGGGTCCCGCCTGCCACCCCCGGCGGGGCCTGTGTGTGCCAGGCGGGCCGGCGCCGGGGTGCAGACTAGGACGGGAGGCTGCCGGGCGGGCCCCGCGCACCCGCCCCTCCCCTGGACCGGCTGCTCCGCCCTGGGGGCGGAGCGGGCCGCAGCTCGGGCCCCCCGCCCCGCTTTGGCTTGGCGCCCGCCGGAGGCAGCGGGGAGCCGAAGCGCTGCAGTGGGGGAGGCGGCGCGATCCGATTGCCCTGTTCGCCGCCGCCGCTAGGGACAGCCCTGTGGGCGCAGGAGGAGCCCTCGCCGCGCCGGGGCGGGGACTGACTGCACTAGCCCCAGTCCCTCCCTCCTCCGCCCGGGCGTGTGTGTGTGCTGGGCTCGGGGCTGGGCTGCGCTGGGAGGAGGCTCAGACCCCTCCAGGAGGAGACAGAGCCGAGAGCTGCCGGAAGGGTCTGAGCGGCAGCCGCAGCAGCGCTAGCCCGGGGAGCCCGTCATGCCCTGGAGGAACAATGTGGGCAGCTGACAGCAGCTGAGAAGCGCTGCAGTATCCGCTGTCTGCTTTGCTCGGGGGCGGCGGGTCCTGCGAGAAGGAAACCCCTGGGAGGGGGAGGACGCGCTTCCTTGCAAGTTCAGGTCTCGCTGCCGCTGCTCTCTGCTCAGCCTCATCTGCCCCCCTCCCATCTCCCCTTGGCAGTGGGGCGACTGCTGCTGCTGCCATGGGGCTGCCCACTCTGGAGTTCAGCGATTCCTATTTGGACAGCCCGGATTTCAGGGAGCGCCTGCATTGTCACGAGATTGAGCTGGAGAGGACCAACAAGTTCATCAAGGAGCTGATCAAGGACGGCAGCCTTCTTATAGGGGCCCTCAGGAGTGAGTAGGGGGCAGTCGGTTTGAGTCCTGTGGGGCAGGGCACTGGGGAAGGGGGAGACTTAGAGAGGAGGGGGGGAAAGAGGCTTCTTTTGTTTGAATGGCTGTAGGGAAAGGGCTCCCCTGCTGGCAGCCAAAACACAAAAGTTTCTCTAAAGTTTTTGTCCCCCACCTCTTGTCCTCAGGGAAGGAGATCAAATCGTGGGAGTGAAACATTCAATCTTGCATGTTATTTTCCTTGTCTTTTTGTATAGCTGGTGTGTTTCTGAAAGACCCCAGCGTTCAGCTGTGTATGTTTCAGGTGGTAAATTTGCAGGGGCTGTTAAGACCCAACCCATCCTTGAGGAATTCAAGTGCTGTTAGTCTTTCAAAGTGCCACGGGACTACTCCTTGTTTGTTTTGTAAGAGTAGAGTGACACTTCAGATAACAATATGATTCTTTACTAATCAAAGCTGCATCTGTGCGCCCATGTAGTATGTATTTTCATGGCCGTGCAGCCCATGCAATATCCATGGTAAGGCTGCCATGTGGGAAATCTTACCAGCAAGTGAAGAGAATTAATCCCTCATAGAGCTGTGGGGATCAAAATTCAGATAACGTGATCTATATGAGTTTATAATGGTATTAGCCTCCTCTGTAATTTCATTCATCACTAACTAACTGGTATCTTGATGCGGTCGGTGATTCTAAACAGTGATAGAAAAAAATTATGGTAAATGACCAGAGTAACAAATTGAAATTTTAATGAATTTCTGCACGTGAGAGAATTTGTGTCCTTTCTGGTTTTTTTGTTGTATGTTTCTTGATGGATGTTTGTTTTTAAATATAGTTTGTATAGGTTTTTTACTTCAACGTACTTTTGTTTAGGAAGATATTGAGTGAATAAGTAAACTAAATAGTTCCACTTTTCTTGAAGTTCTGTATACTTTCATTGAGTGATGAAGGGTGTTCTGGGAAATGGGCCTCAGTTTAGAGTTGAGTCTGAAGAAAGTAAAGTGAACATTAAAGATGATTTCCGGTGTGATTGTGTCCAACTCACGCTTCCCCCACTCTTATCATGTAGTCAGATTGGATGATCCCTTTTGTCTGTTCCTCAGAGTATTTGCTTAGAGCTATTGTATGATCAGAGGAGGTGATGACATATAGTTTTCTTGGTGTTTCCTTTCCTTTTAAATGGTTCGTATCTGCACCGTAATATGCTAAGTCTTCAGCTACGTTTTTATTAAAATGATAATTTAATGCTGATAAAAGTGAGTGGTAGCAATGTTACTGAGTCTGGTAAGCTGTGAGCAGGTGTTATAACATCTGTACAAGGAACCTCACTGTTTCTTACACTATGGCATCAGGCTCATGGCTCAGAACAGATTATTGTAGGTGACCAATAGGTTTTTTGACAATTTTCACTGCCCATTGTAGGTGAGGTATTTGTTTTTACATAAATAAAACAATCAGGTGCTTTGATATGTGCATATACATTTAAATACACTTGCATACATGTCCAGGGATTAGTTTGGGTGTAAGCACTTAATTCTATGCAAATGTAAATTGACTTAAATTTGCAGCTGTACCTAGTACCTGAAATGCCTGTCCCTGTACTCTCAGATCTTAGTTTATGTAGATACGGTGCAGGTATTTAGTCTGGAGCTTTGGTGCTACAGATGAGTTGAAGCTTGTTTTGTTACTTTATAGATTGACTTTAGATTTGGTCTAAATTAAAAACAGCAAATTTCAAAGAAATCATAAAGCATAGTTTTAGAGAATTTCAAGACTAAGAGAGTAAATGTTGTATAATTTCTTGTAAGGGGTGTGTGTGTGTGTGTGTTCTCCCTATATGGCTTTGCCATAACTATTTAGATGAAAGTCAAATTCCAAAGGGGTAGCCGTGTTAGTCTGTTGTAGAAAGACAACAGAGTCCTGTGGCACTTTTAAAGACTAACAGATTTATTTATCGCATGAGCTTTCGTGGGAGAAAATCCCACTTCGTCAGACGCTTTGAAGATGCGTCTGACGAAGTGGGATTTTCTCCCACGAAAGTTCATGCGATAAATAAATCTGTTAGTCTTTAAAACACAGGACTCTGTTGTCTATTTAGATGAAAGTATTTGAAGATAGATAGCTGACATAACCAAAGTGGCCCTGACCCTGTGTGGTGAGGGGCAAGAATAACTTTTCTTCTAAGAGGGTGTTTAGTGCTTTTCTGAGCCTTATTAACTTGTGCTCTCCTCTAGATTTGACCAACCCTTTGCTAGTTGTCTTGAAAGTAAATAAAATATGAACAAGAAGTCTCTTCTTAACATACTAACCTTGTGAGGGTAGAAGCAGAGGTGAGTGTGTGTGGATGGTATTCAATTAGACGAGCTGATTTATGCCCCAATTTTGCAAACACATGTTAAAGTTTACCCTCACATAGTCCTATTAAATTCAGTGCTTGCAGGATTGAGACGTTACATGTTTTCAACCACTTTGCCATTCTCTGAAAACAAACCAACCAACCAAAAACCAGTTCTATGATGATTAAAAATCTCATCTGTTCTGCAAGTCTTAATTAGTTTAATGGCCATATTTAAGAATTTCCTTCTTGTTCAGCATTATTTTGTTGTGCATATACTATTCAAAAGTGTTCATTGTTGTAGTATTGCTGAGTCGTCCAAGGCTGAGATCTTTTTATCTTCTAGAAAGATTTATTACTCTCCTCCTGGCTCTTTTCAAACAGCTTTCTGTTAGTGACCACATGCAGATATTGGAGGTCAGACGTGTAGTGCCAGGGTAACTTATGCTAAGGTGATTTGTGAAATGTCTGTGTTTACCATTTGACTATGGTAAAAGAATGAAAAATATTGTCGTGGTACTTCTGTGTAGTTTTTGGTAAAAAGGAGGGCTGCAAAAACACCATCACTTCTCTGGAAAGTAACAGTAGTGTACAAGAACTAAAGTTCTCATGGGGAAGGAATATTTGGTAGAGGACTTTTGGCTTGATTACATGCTTTAACTATTCTGTCTTCACTTTAAAAATGCAATGTTATGTAAGGCTGTTTTGTTTGCGATGGAAAATATAATCAAACAGCTGAGTAAATAATTAATGCAGTGATGGACTCTTGTGCTTGGGTTCTTGAAGCCTTAACAGCCTGTTATGGAGAACTACTGTTTTCATTTATTCTGACCCACCTTTCTTTGATGAAATAGTATTGGTATTCTTTGAGAAATTACTTACAAGTAGAGCTGTATGTAACTCAGCAACTTTGGATTTCAGGGCTTTCTGTAAGTGTTTTTGTACCTCTTTTGGATTTTGCTTAAAACTTTTAAAAGGAATTTGATTGCATATTGGTTTTCATGTTGCCTTGCTGTTATTTAAGAGGGTCCTTTCTTAGAAGAGGGAAACTGAGCACCTGATGTAGAGCAGCACCTACTGAAGTCTATAGGAATTGTTCCACAAGCATTTGGAGCAGGTCTTTCTTTAATAATCATATAGGAGAAACAGTGAACCGACTCCACTCAAACTGAAAAGAATAGCAAGAAATATATTTTTTTTAATTTTCAGTTATCTGAACCGTACATATTTCTTGTAATTCTAGATACACAATTTTCAGATGGAAATAAAATATTTATGTTGATGAGCCCTTTCACATGATGGTATCTTGTAATGAATATTTGTCAGAATGAATTATAAAAAGTCTTTAAAATCTCTGGGAAGATGCCCTGTACATTGGTAAAGATGGGATGAATGAGTTTAATATATAATGGGTTTTTTATCTAATGATAGAGTGTTCCAAGGCTGACTCAAGTTCCCATATTTCTTATTACAACCATCGACACCATTATGTTTGCTATCATTCTTGACAGTGCTGATTTTTCAGTCATTCATAGTACCCAAATACTATAATATGTAAAATGCCAGTTGGCTTCAGTGAGGTCATTCTCTAGAGTCCGCTAAAGCTGGTATTGCCTGGGTTGTTGGCAAATCCCTCAACTCCCTTGCTACACTCCATTGCCTGCAGGTAACCTGGCTTTTTGGGGCTACCCTCAAGCAGCATCTCATTTCGGGTGATCTTAACTCAGTTTGAATGTGGCTTGCATAGTAGAACATTGCATTTGTAAGGCCTCAAGCTGATTTTTTTCAGCCTTGTCTGACAATCTACATTTGTGGCTTCAGAACACTGGTATATTTCACTGTGTCATCATCATAGTGCACTAATGTTTCAGCTCTTTTCCTTCCCTTTTTAAGGATTCACTCTGTCTATATGCAGACAGTGCCCATTTCTGTTCTGAAGGTACCTTTCCCAAGATTTCACTGTGATATATTGACTATAAAGATAAATTAGGCTTATGCACTGCTCTGTGTTCTTTGATAGACAGTTACTTTACCCTTGACTTTCATTAACTTGTAAATTGAAGTAATAGTCATTCATATTGTTTCTGGTCCAAATGAACTTGTTGATAAACCATGTGACTTATATTTGGCTATTTGATCTGACATGTTCCTGAGGCACCAATTGAGCCAAAGCCTTTAAACTCATGCTTAACCTTTATGCATGTACTTAAGTGCTTTGCTGAATAAACGTGGACTCCTGAGCTGGGCCTTAAATCTTTTTCTCATTGATTCTGTCTTGTTTTCAGTTGAAAATCTTTAGTCTGTTTTTCCTCCCTTCTTTTTGTTCTTATCAGCATATCTCTTAATTTCTTTCCTAATAATTGATTGTAGCGGGGGGTGATTCCATCACACTGCTTTACTACATCAGCGGTTCTCAACCGCTGTTTCAGGATGTATTACTGTGTCACTGCACAGTGGTAAGTGTGTCACGGAAAGCCGGGAGATGGCTGGATTTGGCTTTGGGGGGTTGGGCTGGTATGTCCTGTAGGGTTGCTAGATGTTGCCAAGCATGTTGCATCCCGCAAAAGGTTGAGAACCACTGCTGTACACAACGCTTTTCAGTAATTTGGTCAATATATTGTGTATTGAATTCTATATTCAGTAAAGCATTTCAAGAGATGAATTGCATGGAAGATGCAACATACGATTAAGTTGTTTAACGTTAATGTCTGTTACTGGCCTACTGTTATGGCAAGTTAATAGAAATTGAATTAAAAATACCCATGACTAACCTTTGTACAAAACAAGTAATCTACTGACTTCTTGCTTAGCAAACTCTTTCATTCCCACACCTCTCTCTAGTGGCCACTTTACCAGTCTCATGCCTTGATTAACCTCGCTCAGTGATTCTCAACCCATAGGTTGCTGTTGGCCCAATCAGTATATAGCTGCAGCTCATGTGATATCCTCAGGGTCATGCAGTGTATATATATTGGTTGTGTATGTCACCCATATAGCACATAGAGAACTACATATGTAATGGTAAATAGGTTGAGAACCACTAACCTAGCTGCAAGTTCTTGCAGGCAGAGAGTTAGGGCTACTTTCACACTTGGTTTGGGTGGATGCAGTTTCAGTAGATTTCCAGCTGACTTGAATGGAGTTCAGCGGCTTTAACAATGTCTGAATTTGTTCCTGTGGTACAGTATAAATAATATTTATCCAAGTGGCTCATGAATTCAGAAAACCACTGTGAGTAATATTAGTTTTTGAAAACTGTTGCCTCTTCCTGTGAGAAGTAATCAATAATAATAATCTTAATAAGTAATCAACCTTAAAAAGGCCACCAGTAAATCTTCCTGATGTGGTGGTTTAGCCTGCAAAGAGACTAGCCCATAAATGGAAATGCCAGCTTCTTCAGATGCACTTTTTGATTGTTCAACTGGAATTTTATATGGCTTTGTTAGGATAAAATGTCCATGCCAGCATACTAGGCCTCATAAATACAGAGGCTGACTAAATAGGCAGCATGTGGGCTGTCTTTTGTTACGTACTCTGCCCTGAACCCATGTCTCTTGTCACGTACCCTTCCCTGCCTAATGTCACGTACCCATCCGCCCCCCCCCACGTTACCTTATATGGAAGTTAGTATTCCCCGACCTGTCGAGACCACCCCCTCTCACCACCCTGACTCTCTTTACCATATATAGAGTTGTTTTTCCCAAAGGAAACAAAGAACTGTTGGAAAACTAATTTAAACCAGTAAACAGGTAGTATGTGTATATAAGCAATTGCCATGTTGCTTCCATATTGAAGCTGATACTATTTTGTTCAGTGTTCCCGGGACCGGTACTGTAAATAAACCTATTCAGTGTTGTCTGTATTGCTTGATCCTTTTGGAGGGATCTTTCCAACGTTATAGCTTCCACACGTCTCTGCGTCCAAATCCTTCCACAGTGCAGAAGTATCCTTCTTGTACAACTAATAATTAAGCCCATTGACAACCCTAGCTCTATATGTGAAAAGTGCACTGAGATTAACAGGGTGGAGAAAACTTAGGCAAAAATATTACAGAATTGGAACTGACAATGTGGTCACTATTTCCCATGGGGAATTATTTTGTAAAATGTTTATATTTTCCACAATGATTGGATTTTCCCTTACATAATCTTATGGATACTTTTGGTGCCAAGAGATGTTTAAATGTCTTTTTCTAGACTCCAACTATAATAGCAGTAAATGACTTCAGTAAACTATACTTACTGACTTTTGGTAGTAGTCAGTCTTTTTTTATTATTACTTTAGTTCTTTGTAAGCAAATATTTGGTCTACTGGATACCTAGTATTCAATGGTAGAGCTGTTTATAGTAGTGATATACCAGACTTTCCTTGTTGTTGAAAGGAACATATCATAGAATCATAGAATCATAGAATAATAGGGTTGGAAGGGACCTCACGAGGTCATCTAGTCCAACCCCCTGCTAAAAAGCAGGACCACTCCCCCTAAATTATCCCAGCCAGAGTTTTGTCTAACCGAGCCTTAAAAATCTCCAAAGATGAAGATTCTACCACCTCCCTAGATAGCCCATTCCAATGCTTCACCACCCTCCTCGTGAGAAAGTTTTTCCTAATATCCAACCTTGACCTCCCCAGCTGTAATTTGAAACCATTGCTCCTTGTTCTGTCCTCTGTTACCCTCGAGAACAGCCTAGCTCCCTCCTCTTTGGAGCAACCCTTCAAGTAGTTGAAGGTTGCTATCAAATCTCCCCTCAGTCTTCTCTTCTCTAGACTAAATAAGCCTAGTTCCTTCAGTCTCTCCTCATAAGTCATGTGCCCCAGCCCCCTAATCATTTTTGTTGCCCTCCGCTGGACTCTTTCTAATTTGTCCACATCCTTTCTGTAGTGGGGAGCCCAAAACTGGACACAGTACTCCAGATGCGGCCTGACCAGTGTCGAATAGAGGGGAATTATCACATCCCTCGATCTGCTGGCAATACTCCTACTGATGCAGCCTAATATGCCATTGGCCTTTTTGGCAACAAGGGCACACTGTTGGCTCATATTCATCTTCCCGTCCACCATAACTCCCAGGTCCTTTTCTACAGCGCTGCTACTTAGCTGATCGGTCCCCAGCCTGTAGCAGTGCATGGGATTTTTCCGTCCTAAGTGCAGGACTTTGCACTTGTCTTTGTTGAACCTCATGAGGTTTCTTTCGGCCCACTGTTCCAATTTGTCCAAGTCTCTCTGGATCCTGTCCCTGCCCTCCAGAGTATCTACCATTCCCCCCAACTTGGTGTCATCCGCAAACTTACTAAGCACGCAGTCTATTCCATCATCAAGATCATTAATGAAGATGTTGAATAGAACCGGCCCCAGGACCGACCCCTGGGGCACTCCACTCGTTACCGGTTGCCAACCAGACATCGAGCCATTGATTCCTACCCGCTGAGCCCGTTGATCTAATGTGATATCTGTTTTATAGAAAATTTGAAATAATATATATTAAAGTGTATAAACTGGTTTCCCTCGGGAATCTTATTTCATTCATTTTTTTATAATGCAGAAATATGACCTGCTAGTATTACTGTGAAAAATCGGATTCTAGACCATATGGCAACACACTCAATTTCTATAGTGGAATGATTTAAATCAAAGGGATTTAAATAACTCATTTTAATTGTTTTAAATCAACAAGAAGAAACCTTGATTTAAATAATTAGTTTTTAATTTGCTTTTGCAGTTTAGTTATTTTTTTCCAAAGAAATCTTGATTCTCATTGCTTGGTAACCATTAAAACATGTTGATTTGCAACTAAATATAGGCTATGCACTAAGGCCAAGTCTATACTGATGGAGACAAATTCACCGCCATCAGTTCGATCTTTTCAGTTCGACTGAGCAGACAGTGAAGACCTGCTCGATCAACCCAGAAGTCAACACACTAAGTTCACCCCCTCAAGAAGAGTAGTGCTGAGTCAAAGGGAGAGCGTTTCCCTTTGGCTCAGCACAGTGGAGATGCCGCCGTAAGTAGGCATTAGGAAGTCAAAGGGAGATACGCAAATTATTTTATGTAGCTTGCATATCTCCCTTCAACTGCTGCCGAATTCCGCATCCAGTGTAGACCTGACCTAGTTCTGGAGCTCTTTTTTTTCCTCTCTAACCAGGAGGATACATTATTTAAGTAATTATACAGCTTAATTTACATTTGTTCATGTTCTTATATTGTTACATCTTTCATTGTTAGATTATGGTAAATGATCCATTTTTTTATTTACCAGATGATTAATTTTTTACTTGGGATTAAATCTGTATGGATGAAAATTTAATTAAAAATACACAAAGCATTTTTTATTAAGATAAACTATCTTAAGTGTCCTAGATATATGAGAAAAAAGTTTATCAAAGTATGTTTAGCATTTAAAATTAAAACAAACAAGGAGTCCTGTGGCACTTAAAGACTAACACATTTATTTATTGCATGAGCTTTCGTGGTAGAAAATCCCACTTCGTCAGATGCTTTGAAGATGGGGGAACTTACAGAATGGGAGGAAATAAATGCAGGGAAATGTAAATCATGGGAACAGGTCACACTGTAACAGCAAATCAAAACAGTTGTAAAGTATCAAACACTGGGGAACAGCATACAGAGGAAGAAGAGGTCAAATCACCTGTTGTAATGAGAGGAAAATACAATGTCCCTATTAAGTCCTGAAGCAATGCAACTGAATTTGCAAATAGATTCAATTTCAGCAACTTCTCTTTGAAGCCTTGATCTGGTATTCATCTGTCTCAGCACAGCAATTAGCAAATCATTAATGGAGCGATCATGAAGATTGAAATGCTGACCCACTGGTTTTAGAATGTTGTAATTTCTGACGTCAGGTTTGTGCCCATTTATTCTATTGCACAGAGACTGTCCTGTTTTTCCAATATATAAGGCAGAGGGATATTTCTTGCACATGACGGCATAAATAACATTGGTGGATGAGCAGGTGAATGAGCCTTTGATGAAATAGCTGGTTTTATTAGGTCCTGTAATAGTGTCTTTTGTGTAGATATGTGGGCAAAGTTGGCAGCATGGTTTGTTGCAGGGATATGTGTCTGCTTTAATGGTTCTTTTGTTAGGTCTGTAGTTGCTGGTAAGTATCTGTTTAAGGTTGGGGGTCTGTCTGTAAGTGAGCAGAGAGAGTGAGGGATCATCTTGTAGAATAAGCTGTAGATCCCTGAGGATGTGTTGTAGAGGTCTTACTTGGGGGTTGTAGGTGATGACTAGATGCGTTCTGTTGTTTTCTTTCTTGGGCTTCTCCTGCAGTAGTTGACTTTGGGGTACCTGCTTGGCCTGTCAATCTGTTTCTTCACATCCGCAGCTGAGTACTGTAGTTTTAAGAATGTTTGATAGCGATCCTGAAGGTGTCTGTCTCTATCTGAGGGATCAGAGCAAATGTGGTTATATCGTAGGGCTTGGCTGTAGACAATGGATCGTGTGGTGTGTTTTGGATGAAAGCTCAAGGGATGTAGGTAACTATACTGATCAGTAGATTTTCGGTATAGGGTGGTGCTTATGTGTCCATCCCTAATTTGTACTGTAGTGTCCAGAAAGTGGATCTCCTGTGTGGAGTGTTCCAGGCTAAGTTTAATAGTGGAGTGGAAATTGTTGAAATCTCTGTGGAAATCTTCGAGGACATCCCTACCATGGGTCCAGATGATGAAGATGTCATCAATATAGCATAAGTAGAGGAGAGGTGCTTTGGGATGAGACTTGAGGAAACAGTGTTCTAAGTCGGCCATAAAAATGTTGGCATATTGTGGGGCCATGCGGGTACCTATAGCAGTGCCGCTGACTTGAAGGTATAAGTTATCCTCAAATCTGAAATGGTTGTGCGTGAGTACAAAGTCACAAAGATCAGCCATGATGTGCGCTGTGGCATCATCAGGGCTGGTGGTTCCAATAGCCTGTAATCCATCCTTATGTGGGATGTTGGGGTAAAGAGCGTCTACGTCCATAGTGGCCAGAATGATGTTTTCTGGAAGCTCATCAGTGGATTGGGTTTTTCTCAGGAAGTCAGTGGTGTCTCAAAGATAGCTAGGAGTGTTGATAGCATAGGGTCTGAGGAGGGAGTCCACATAGCCACATAAGCCTGCTGTAATAGTGCCAATGCCTGAGATGATGGGGCATCCGGTGTTTTCTTTTTTATGGAATTTAGGTAGTAGATAGAATATCCCAGGTCAGTGTTCTGGTAGTGGTGTGTGTCCTTATTTGGTCCTGTGCTGCCTTGGGGAGTTTCTTGAGTAGGTGGTGCAGTTCTTTTTTGTATTCCTCAGTGGGATGAGAGAAAATCCCACTTCATCAATAATATCCAATTGTTTGCATTGACAAAGTGGGATTTTCTCCCACGAAAGCTCATGCAGTAAATACATTTGTTAGTCTTTAAGTGCCACAGGACTCCTTGTTTGTTTTACTGAACTAGACTAACACGGCTGCCTTTTTGGAATTTAAAATTAAGTGATTTATTTAACAGAAGACAAATTAACTGTAGCTAGTGAATTTGACTTATTATTTCTGGGCAGCATGACCTTCAAATTTTAAAACTAGTAGATCTCATCCTCTGACATCCAAGTTTTATATGAGTAAACCTGGATGAGGAAAAACAAGCTTTCCTGTTCATTCAGTTCCCAATTGGCTTTTTAACATTTCGTGAACTAGTCATTGAACTGAACGAGTTGAATAAACTGAAATGAAGAAGCTATTTTCTCTGTTGTTTCAAAAAAGGCTACTGATACAAAAATCAGGTTTAGTACATCAACAACCTCTAGATCCAGGTGCTACCCAGTGATTCCATTCATTATTTAAAACTTGACAGGAAACATAAACTGTTTAGTTACTTTTTTGTATTTAATGTAAATGATTTTAATAGATCATAAGTGTTAGGCATTGACATAAGTTGTTAATTTCAAATTAAATTTTAAAGAGGTTTACTTAAACAAATTAAACAATGTGTTTAATTTAAATAAAATATCTGATTTAAATAAAAAGAATCATTTTTATTTACACTATCACTTTCTTAGCATCTGGTGCGAATGATTCCTCTAAAGTGTAAAAGTGTGCTACTCTGAAAGCACTGAGGCTTGTAAAAATAGGTATCAACACTTTGAAGTAGTGATCTACATTGTGTTCAGATCAGTGATCGGAACAAAATGAATGCCTAGGTAAATTCTCTTGTTCATAATCTGTAGATAATTCAATAAACAAGTGAACATAGCTTTCAGTATCAAAAGCGGCATCCAGTAATTCAAGTACCTAAGAATCCTGAGTTAGCAATCTTTCCCTCCTCAACAGAGTCTTCTGGCACTTTTAAAGACTAACAGATTTATTAATCGCATGAGCTTTCGTGGGAGAAAATCCCCCTTCATCAGACGCTTTGAAGATAGGAGCGTCTGACGAAGTGGGATTTTCTCCCACGAAAGCTCATGCGATTAATAAATCTGTTAGTCTTTAAAAGTGCCACAAGACTCTGTCGTCTTTCTACAATAGACTAACACGGCTACCCCTTTGGAATTTCCCTCCTCAATCGTTCAAACACCAATTTACTAATGTGTGGCATCCAAAATCACCCACAATTCAATTTTCAGGAGCTTAAGGGTTCCCCTACAGTGTTAATATGGTACAGAGTGATGTGTCCTCATCTTTACGGAAGATATGTGGAGAAACTAGCAGGCAATAAATGATTCACCTTGAGCAGCGTGTCCTGCGACTGTATCAAGATGAAGCATTGTGTGCTGGGCCATGCATGTGGTCGATGCAGGCTGCAACTCTGCTCTAGATGAAGGAACTACATTATCAAAGTCTGTAAATTGCATTTATTGTTCTGGGCATCCCTTCTTATGCTCAAACTCAGACATAGCAGTTCTTTTAAAGGTCTTTAATTGTATAGCTTGATAATTTAGGTATATTAACAATGGGGTAATTTAGAGCTTAAATGCCATGTTGCTGAGTGCAGTGTAAGAATCTGGGTAGCCAAAGAAGCTTGTTGTAACTTGGGGGTGAAGGTTGGGCGGGGGGAGGTGGGGACAGGATGGGGACAAGTGTGAATTTGGTTAATCAGGAATTATAACCATTTAATATTTAAAATAACTTCTGCAAAGCACTGTTGAATATAGTTCTTAATGGTCCTGTTCTCTTCCACCCATATATTTAATTTGATATAAATAGGATAAGTATGTTCCATTTATAAGAAACTAGCTATTTTATGAATATCCTCTTTATTACAATGGAAAATGTGACTCTATGGTCACTGATTTTGTACTGATTCTCTTGCGGTTTTGTGGGGAAATAATTTGCAATTTCCTATTATTATAAATCCAGACTACTTTCTGCTTTGTTCACTATAGAACAGGATTGTCTCCATCAAGTATACAGGGGAAACTTCTATTCTTTCCATTGAAGTGATTTGTAAAATCATGTTTTGCCTTGCTCTTTAAAACTGCATAGAAAAACAATGCACTGTTACTATAGGAAGACAATCCACTTTCAGAAATTAGAGATTCAGATGTGAAGAAATCATATTGATTAGGAAAAAGTAAATGCAACTGTTTATCTATATAAATCTGGGGTTTATCATTTTCTATGGAGTAAACCATTAATTGTTTGGAAGCCAGAACAGACCATTCTGGATGATCTCTAAATGAATTAATAAAACTATAAGTGGAGTAGTGCTAATGTTTACAAGGTGCCATGCAATCCCTAAATGTAAGGCTTAGAAAAAATGTACCAGACATCTACAACAGTAGCTAGAAGACTCAGCCTACATCTGAAAGATGGTGAGTCGAGAGACAAGATCTAGGAGCAGTGTCTGGGCCATAAATCTAGCCTCCCTCTTTCTTCCTGCTCTAGCAACTCCCTTCCTAGTGTGCAAAAGGCAAATGGGCTTGCGTTGGGCAAATGTTCTTTTCCTAGAGTATATGGTTTATTGTAACATTACATCTTTACCAGAATAACAGTAGATCCGTTTCTAGGAAGGAGCTACAACTTCCACAGACAACCTGCTGTTTATCAAGTACATTTTTATCTGCTATCCAACTTGCTCTCCTCAGCTCTAAACCATCAAAGTTAATCTTCAATACAATAAACTGCATTGAAGCTTCTCTCCCAAGAGACTAGGAGAAAGAAAATAGCGTGAGCAATGAGATGTACGTATAATAGCTCAGATTTTTGCTTATTATTTTAGCCTAACAGTTTGGGATTCCTGCATTATATTTTTGACTCTTGGACTGATTTAATTCTAACTCTGGATTAGTCACTTGTAGTATGGGTGTAATGGTTTTACTCCTTTTAATAGGGGTGTAATGGTGACTAATTGTAAAAGTGGTTGGAAGTCCTCTGATGAAAGGCAATATAAAAATGAATACAGGTACTATTCAGTATTAATGAAGACAGCCTTTAGATTTGACTGTACTGGTAAACATTTTTATTTGAAAAGAAGCTCAGATTACCTAAACATAACTAGAAACAGATAGAACAGGGCAGATAAACCTTGATCCCTCTCATTTCTTATATTGCAGAATTATTTCTCCATAAAAATAAGACTTAATTTAGTTTCTATATAGAAGACACACTTTTAATGGTAAAGAGATGATGCATTTTCAGGCTTCATTCAGCTAATACGGCTAGACTTGGATAGAAGGAATTTCTGGAAAATGAGCAGCACAGACAGTACAAAAGTGAGTATTTCTGCCTTGGCAACACTATCTGGTGTCATTATGGGCCAGATTCTTCCACCTTTAAATTTAGTAACACTTAAAGTTGCAATACCCAGTTAGGGGTCTTGCAAGTACTACTAATCAGAGCTAGATACTAGTCAGCATAAAAACGATAGAACCGGGCTCTACGTAAAGGAGCCAGGTTTGCTTACCTCATCATTGGTCAGGTGTGATTTTATATGGCAATATATTCGTGTATAGTTAAGGTTGCAAATCACACTATGTTAAAATATGGCCTTTTCATTTTCATATAGGTACATTTTGGGCTAATCTTTTCTGTACTTAGTTTCTGGTGGTAAAGTCGGTGATATTTGAGCAAAGCCTTTGCAGCTGTTGAAATGAGTTCTAGAAATGCGGGGTGAACAAGGAGGATGACATACACTTTGGCTAGATTTTTTTTTTCTTTAAACTTCTCTTGAATATGATTATTAAAAAGCAAAAGTTTAAAAAGTTGAACCCTGGCCCTGGAATAGTGCCTTTGCTTGGTGTATAGGAGGAGAAACCAGAAGACATTGTAGATGTGAGCACTTATTGACAGCTGCCCTGCACGTGCAATTTGGTCAGTAGGAAATTCAGTCCTCCAGCCCGGTGGTTCTCAGTCAGGAGTACGCAGAAGTCTTCCGGGGACAGGGAGTGGGAGAGAGGGGAAAGAGGGTTGTCAACTCATCTAAGATGGTGTTTTTCAACCTGAGGATTGTGAGCCCCAAGGGGATCATTGGATAGGCTTGTAGGGAGGGGTCACAAATGTAGAGCTGCTTCCAGGTGGGTGGCAGGCAGGCTCCATACCACAGGCACCCCCACAAAGCTAACTTACACATGTCCACCCTGGCGATGAGGCTCAGGCCTCAGCAGTGGGGCTTGGGCTTCAGGCTCCTGAAGGCAGTACAATTGATTGGAAAGATTGAAAACTTATTTCCCTAACTGCCGTGGTGTGTTAATATTTAAACTGGTCTGGTCAAAAGCCTCAGGTTGCCTCCATTGTCGGTATTACTCTAATGGCATTATCTAGCAGGACCTTGCTCTGTGGGTGGAAAAAGAGGGTGTGCCTAAGTTAACACAAACAGGCCATGTACACACTACAGACTTGTCCCGCAGTAAAGTTGTTGCGGGACCAGCAAGCGTTATAACTCTAACGGTTTGCCCCGTCCACACAGCACTCCTTGTAACGAAAAGGAGTGTTCACATGCTGCTTTGAATTTTTGTTACAAGGAGCAGTGCATGGTGGGCACCTATCCTACCATGCACTGCCGCAGCCAGCCAGCAGGGCTCTCCAGCCACTGGGACTGCTTCACACCCCCTGCGGCAGCAGGGTTCCAGCCGCTGAGAGCACCGGCTTCTCGGCAGCAGAGGAGCCCCAGCTGTGGGGAACCCCCGCAGCATTGGGGCTTCTTTGCCGCCGAGAAGCCGGTGCTCTTGGTGGCTGGAACCCCGCTGCCGCAGGGGGTCTCCACAGCTGGAGCCCCGTTGCCACCGGGGAGCCGGCAACCACAGCAGCGGCTACCTGTCAATTTCCCTGTTCTGTTAGAGCAGGGAATTTGACAAGTGTGACAGCTTCGGTGTCCCAGAGTGGCCTCGACTGGCACTCTGGGACATTTCCGGATGCTGTCTTAACGCACAGTGAGTGTACACACCCACTATTGTGCGACAGATGATCCATGGTAAGCATTACCACGCTCATCCGGGTGGTTTACCTGTTGCACGGCTGCACAACAAGCAACATTGTAGTTTGTACACTGGGAGCCATATCGCACGGTAAAACTCTAGTGTGTACAAGGTCTGAGATTCTTAACTTTTCAGGGTTTCCACTCACTTCCAGGTAGTATATAGCATGCCTGTGCCTGGGCTAAGTGCATACCTCCCCACCCCCCAGTCCCCTGTGTTGATTTTGATTTTGCAGGAACAACTGAGGGGACAGTGTTTATTCCTGCCAACTGCCTTACCCTCTTTCCCCTCTGCCAATTTTTTTTAAAGCCCCTTTTTGTCTGTGAAAGGGACAAATGTTGCCTCTGTTTTAACAGGCACGAGTCAAGTTGGATATATCACAATTATCATTGAAAATTTAAGGGATTTTCTTTTGTTTGGGGACAGGTTGCTAATTGATCAAAAGCTTGAAATTGTAATGCTTTGATTCCATAATTTATAGGGTGAAATTGAAGCTTAATAGAGAATAAAATGATTGGATACCAAGGTTCCCCAGTCTGGCGCCCTTATCTGTTTGGTGGGAAGATTTTGGATTCTTTTGTAGTGCCATATCAAATGGCTTGTGCTTTTATTCCTCAGAAAAAACCATGTTATTTAGGAGCCGCCACTGGCTATGTCTACAATTACAAAAGCTAGTTCGAATTAGTTAATTCAAATTAACTAATTCAAACTAATTTTAGCTAGTTCGAATTAACTTAATTCGAACTAGCATGGCCCCACTAGAATGCTAGTTCGAACTAGCCATGTCCATGCAGGGCACTTGCTTAGTTCGAATTAGTCAGTTGCATGAAGGTCAATCTGCCGATTAGTTCAAACTAAGGAGTTAGTTGGAAATAATATGGCCATATTGACTTAATTCGAACTAACTTCTTCAAATTAAGGGTTAGTTCGAACTAAGCAATCAAATTTATTAGTTTTTGTAAAACAAGAATTACATGGTGCAGGGCTACTTTGTAAATAAAACTCCCATTTAAGCAAAGCAAGCTCTTTGGTCATCAGTTGGAAATGCACAGTAATGACTGTCCGAATTCTAAGTCTTGTCTCTGCTGGAGATTTGCCCTAGTTACTGTTATAGATATCGGTGGCCAGCCGCTTAGGATAAACCCCTCACTGTGGATTAGAGCTAAACTGTAATTCTTGCCATTGTGACTAATTGGCTCCAAGCACAGATGAGTTGCACTCAGACAGATTGTTGTTTATAGCTGTCTTGACTCTGTGCTAGGAGTTTGCATTGATGGAGCTACACCTGTGTTTGATTAAACCCCAGGTAATCAAGGCTTTAGAGGGTAGTCTCTGAATGGCTGAGATAAGACAATTCAGAAAACTTGCACTGCAGTGCATACCCTTCTTTGTTTTCTTTTCTCTCCTTTCCTTCCCTTCTCCCCCACCCACACTGGGCCAGCAACCTTTTTTTCCTGCTGTTAAAAGGAGGGGAGGCACTCTACTCTTTACTAAGTTGGAACATACTGTTTCAGAACTGTTGGTTTAGACTGAGGCCTTGTACACACTGCAAAGTTATTGCGCGATAACACTTGTTATCGCGCAATAACAGGCACAGCGTCCACACGCACCCATGTTGTTGCGTGGTAACAGCCATCTTACCACGCAACATGTAAACCACCAAAACGAGGGTGGTAGCGGCTACCGCGGAACAGCTGTTCCACGATAGTTCGTGTGTGTATGGTTGCCGCGCAATATGAAACCTCTGGAAATGTCCCAGAATTCAAATTCCATCCCTTCTGCACTCTGTGGCTGTGACGTGACTGTACCCGCCCTCCCATCATTCCTGGGAATTTTTGAATTCTTCACTCTTCCTGTTTGCTTGGTGTGGAGTGTAGCTGCAGCTGTGTGCTCCAAGAGCAATGGTGGCTCAACGCAGCAAACGTGCTCCAGTCTGGACCACAGCCGAGGTGCTTGATCTCATAGGCATCTGGGAAGAGTCCGCTGTGCAGGCACAGTTACGTGGCAGCCGGCGGAATTTCGATATTTTTGGCCAGATTTCTCGGGCCATGGCAGAGAAAGGGATACGAGAGAGACACTTTTCAGTGCAGGTCGAAGGTGAAGGAGTTGTGGATTACATACCACAGAGCCAGAGAGGCAAACCGGTGCTCCAGCTCAGCGCTGGCTACATGCCGATTTTACAAGGAGCTGGAAGCAATCCTGAGCAGGGATCCCACAACCACCCCAAAAGCTCCTGTGGACACGTCAGCACCCCCCCACCCCCCCATGAAAAGGATACCGGAGCAGACGGTGACGAGCAATTCGTCGACGAGGATGTGGAGGTGGAGGATGACCTGGAGGGTGAAAGCGGTGCAGCCGACCTAGGGAGCCAGGAGCTGTTCTCTACACCACCTGACACGTGTTGTCCAGATTCCTTCTCCATACTGTCTTTGGATGCAGCAGAGGGGAGCTCTGGTAAGTTTCATCAGAAGTGGCTTCTATGCTAGCTGGATAAGCTTTGCGGGCAAATGAAGAGCAGGTGGGAAATAGGCGTTTTGAGTTTCATCCTTTCTTTTCTTTTTTGGATGGGGGGGGGTCTACCCCACATTACATGAGCAGTGCATCAATGCATGCTGTAATTGTCAAGAAATCCTCTCCATTGAGCTCACTGAAGGTGTCCTCGATGTACTTCCACAGCCTCCTAGTTAAATTCGATGGGAGAGCAACTGTTTCCCCTACCCCATAGAGGGATACTCTCCCTCGCCAGTTGCAAAGCACAGCAGCGGGAACCATGGCTGCGCACAAGCCTGCTGTGTACGGTCCTGGCTGAAAACCAGTGACATGCAGGATATGCATTCTGGCTTGCAGAGGCACTCTAAGCAGCGAGATATCGGCTTCCATGGCAGTGCCGTATGTGAACTAATCGTCCAAAGCACTGGAAATAGTTCACGGAGCTGTGTGTCTTGTCTCAGCAACCCAAACCTCCCTTTGCAAAAGCCCTTTCAGTCCCCGGCAATGCCCTGTCCCGTGGGCACAGCGGAATGTGGCGGGAGATCATATTACCGGCTCCTAAACCAAAGTGAGAACAATAGCACTACTTATGATGTTTCATTTTTCCTTAGAAATGACCTTCGCCGGTCGGTGGTCTGCGCCAGCTGACTGGCTGAGACAGATAAGGAGGAGGCCTCACAGGAGCAAGGAGGATATCTTCCAGGAGCTGATGCAGTCCAACGAGGCATCAGCAAGGGAGACTAGACAATGGAGGCAGGAATGCCGGCAGGACCGCAAAGAAAACAATATGAAGAGGTAGAAGCAGAAGGATGCCCTCATAAGCATCCTACAGGAGCAGACCCAACTGCTGAAGACCACGGGCGCCCCACCCGCCCCCCCCCCCCCCCCGCAGCCACAGCAACACTTTCTGTTCCCCATGCCCCATTCTCCCTCAAAGCAGTTCTTTGAAGCCCAGGGACCTCCTGGTACAATGTTACATCCACTCCTGCACCAAGCTATGGCATTGAGACACACACCTACACGCATCTATAGCCCCTTTTGCAGGCACTGCTTACTGTAAATATTTAATGTTTTATAATAATAAAATTGAATCACTTGAACTTTGCACAGTGTCTTTATTGATACACAATAAGATTAGTTGTTGCATGTTTAGTATTCACTCATTCGAGCACAGTACAGTACACGCCCACCGGAACCGTCCCTCCACCCCCCAATCAGCACCCAATAGTGCTTGGGAACACTACTGCACAGTGATGCAATGCGTCCTATGAGTCCCCATCACTAAAATGCACCCTAAGTGCCTCCCTTATGCGGACGGCTCTCAGCTGTGCCCCCCTGATACTCCTAGTGGCTGGCTGTTGGAAGGCAAACTCTAGCCGCTCAGCCTCCACGTCCCATGAAGGGGGAAATTTCTCTCCCCTATTTTCACAGACGTTATGCAGGACACAGCATGCCGCAATGACGGCTGGAATGTTGTCCTCATTTAAGTCTAGCCTCCCGTACAAACAGCGCCAGCGGCCTTTTAAGTGCCCAAAGGCGCACTCTACGGTCATTCGGCACCGGCTTAACCGGTAATTGAAGCGCTCCTTGCTGGGATCCAAATTTCCAGTATAGGGCTTCATGAGCCAAGGCATCAGTGGGTAGGCTGGGTTTCCTATGATGATTATGGGCATCTCCACATCCCCAACAGTAATTTTATCATCAGGGAAGAAGGTCCCTGCCTGCAACTTCTGGTACAGGCCTGTGTTCCGAAAAATGCGAGCATCATGCACCTTACCCGACCACCCCGCATTTAGGTCCATGAAACGCCACCTGTGATCCACGAGTGCCTGAAGCACCATGGAGAAGTAGCCCTTCCTATTAATATACTCAGTCGCAAGATGCTCCGGAGCTAGAATAGGGATGTGCGTGCCGTCTATTGCCCCTCCACAGTTCGGGAATCCCATGGCCGCGAATCCATCGACGATCTCCCGCACGTTGTCCAACGTCACGGTCCTCCGGAGCAGAACACGACTAATGGCTCTGCACACTTGTGAAAGTGCTAACCCGACGGTCAACCTGCCAACTCCAAACTGATTCGCGACCGAACGGTAGCAGTCTGGAGTCGCCATTTTCCACAGCGCGATTGCGACACGCTTCTCCACGGTGAGGGTGGCTGTCATTTTGGTGTCCTTGCGTCGCAGGGCAGGGGCTAGCTCCTCACACAGTTCCATGAATGTGGCTTTCCACATTTGAAAGTTCTGTAGCCACTGGTCATCATCCCACACCTGCAAAACGATGCGGTCCCACCACTCGGTGCTTGTCTCTCGTGACCAGAACTGGCAGTGCACCGTGTGCAGATGCTCTGTGAAGGAGCTCAGCAATGCGGTGCTGTTGTTCTGCATGGCAGTCACCAGCCTAGGGTCATCTGAATCCTGCTCTGATTCAGAGCTGAACGCATACTGTGCCACCAGCCGAGATGTATTCATTATGCTGAAGGCGACAGTCGAGATCAGACCTGGATCCATGTTGCTGCCAAAGGACTTCCGGGAAGAAATGCGCTACTGTTGAAAATGGGCGCGAGTTGCTAGTAGCAACTCTCGTGACACAAGGGGAACAGAATGCACCATGGGAAACCAAGACTTTACCCATGGTGCTCAGCGCTACTCTCCTTCTACCCAGGATTCTTAGTGCCAAATCAGGATGGATGGAACTGTGGGATAGGTTCTCACAATTCAATTGGGTTTCTTGTGAAATCGCGAATTGCGGGGGGGGCTCTGTTCCGTCACAAGCGGCAGAGTGTGTACACGATCCTGTGCTACAAAAACCACATGACTTTTAAAGTGCAACTGGCTTGTTGCACGGTTATTCCTGTAGTGTGTACATGGCCTGAGCAATGATGTTGGGGAATGAAGGGCATCTTTCCTTTAAGGCTAAAATGTTTCATAAATTGCTGGCAAGCCTGCAGTGACTTGCTGTTCTGGGAAAGATTGCGCCAAGTGTTAAAACTTCTTTTTTTTTTTTAAAACCCTAGTTGTCTGATGTCTACCCCTTAAAATATTCAAGGTGGTCATTCAACTGTAATATTAAAAATATTAAAGAAATATCTACACCAGCGCTTGAGAAAAAAACTTGATTTAGGCTTCGGAGTACATCAAATAAAATTACTAGTTAGGCTGCAAGTCGAGAAGAACTCTGATCCTGCCCTCTGGGAAGCTGAAGCAACTAAGGCTTTTACTACAATGAAACTTTACAGGAGGAAATGTAAAATCCCCTGTTTGGGGAGAAACAGATGCCATAGAGCTGAAAACAAAATCAAACTATTTTTGTGGTTTTTCTGTATCTACAATCTACAGGAAAAAATACAATTTTAAAAGAAATTGTACTTGTAAAGTGTATGTCTAAATACCTAAAATATTGTCAAGTTTTTCTCAAATATAACCAATACAAGTTAACTTGCGTATTTCAGTTTATATGGCAATGATGCCTGTTTCACATGAGAGATATGGGAAAAATATTGCTCCTCTAAGGAAAATTAGAGTATGCTCCATAAGACCCCAGGGAGAACTTGCTGCTTCTATGAGTCTAATCTGGTAGGACTTGTTATCCAGATACGAGATCTAATCCTTAGAGATGTTTATTTGCCTTCAACTACTGAACATTGAGGGTGCATGCTCTCTTATAGGGTTGAATCTGAATTGTATTATTTTTGTCCCTTGACTACAAAAGATCCCTCGGTGCTGTGCTGTTGGTTGTACTGTTCATTGCTTAGCCTAGAACAGGTATGAGATAAAGTTAAGATCTGCTGTACAAATGCTCTCCTTCCTTCCTCTGCTATGGAAAGACCAAAACAGGACATTTTGCTATGTCAGTCAGGATTAAACAGCAACAAAATCTGGAAGAAAAAGCCACAGGAGTACTTTATTTTTGATAAGTCACATGTACTTATTGGTAATGAAATTCAGTAGAGTTAGAGTTGTTTATCTGTCTTTATAGGTCTTATTATCTAAGCCTTCTAAGAGAAACAAAAATTAATGCAAGTTCCAAAGGTGTAGCCGTGTTAGTCTATTGCAGAAAAACAATAGAGTCCTGTGGCACTTTTAAAGACTAACAGATTTATTTATTGCATGAGCTTTTGTGGGAGAAAATCCCACTTTGTCAGATGCTGTGAAGATGGGAAACTTACAGAATGGGAGGAAATTAAATGCAGGGGAGTATATGACGTAGGATCAGGTCAGACTACAACAGCAAATCAAAATAGGTGCTATTAGCCGGAATGTCTAAAGAACGGATTTTTGGGCTCATGTAACTCTGTCTTGGTATTACTAAGCAGGTGTGTGTGTGTGTGTGTGTGTGTGTGTGTGTGTGTGTGTTTAAATATGGCACTAATGTCAAAAATCCACTCTAATATAAGTTATACTGAAAGACAGTAGGCGACTTGATGCAATGCAACCTCTGAAATTTCTTTTTCTTTAACAGCCAGCAGCACGTTTTGACAGATTTCATAATCTAAAATTCTCCTATCAGTTTTTATTCTTTGGAGTGTATTGATACATGAGTATTTTGTGTAGTTCTTTAAAAGAAACTGTCAGGATGATCCAAAATATTATTGTTAATGGAACTGGGGTACTTTAAATTTGCAGTCCTCTTTGGCTAATCAGCTTTAGTGTCTGCCACAAATCTGAAAACAGAGACTGTGCACACTGAAACCTTCATATAAATAAACAGAGTCCTGTGGCACTTTTAAAGACTAACAGATTTATTTATCGCATGAGCTTTTGTGGGAGAAAATCCCACTTCGTCAGATGCTTTGAAGATGGGAAACATATAGAATAGGAGGAAATTAAATGCAGTGGAGTGTATGACATAGGATCAGGTCAGGCTGTAACAGCAAATCAAAATGGATGTTAAGATTCAAACACTGGGGAACAGCATATAGGAAGGTGAGGTCAAGTCACCTGTTGTAATGAGAAAAAAATCCACAGTCCCTGTTTAACCCCAAGGCAACTGAGTCAGATTTACATATTCATTCGAGTTCTGCAGTTTCTCTTTGAAACTGTGGTTTGTTATTCATCTGTTTCAGCACAGCTGTTAGCAAGTTGTCAATGGAGTGAGCAGGGAGATGGAAGTATTCCCCTATTGGTTTTTTGAATGTTGTGATTTCTGATGTCAGATTTGTATACATTTAGTTCCAATTTTCTCAATTAGCTGCTTTTCCTGGGTTCTGGGGCCGGATCTGGCTCCAGCTGGCCAGCAGCCCGTGTTCGGGTCCCTGGCCAGGGGCCAGGGCGGGGTCCTGCCGCTGCAGGGGGCCTGGCCTCGAGTTCTTGGCTAATCCTGCCGCCATCATTGACCAGCAGCCTGGGCCCGGGTCCCAACCCTCTTCCAGGTGAAGTGGTAAATGTTTGCTTAGCCTCTGACAGCACTGTTACATTCCTTTTCTTTCTTTTTCTTCCCTTCTCTTCCCTTGCCACTATAGCACTCTTGTTTATATGCTTTCTTAGTTCCCTTATGACCCTTGGAAGGACTTGCTGCTTTTATGAGTCCTGTCTGGTAGGAATCATTGTTCAGCACACGGTTTGTGCTACTCTTTCTGTAAAGTATCTTCCACTGAACCATATTAATTGACTCTTTCCAGAGAAAGTCAAATACAACTAGTTCCAAAGGTGAATATTCTTTATTTGGACTCCCATTAGCTTTACTATGAGGTAGTGAGGCTAGGTGTTCTGCTGTTTATTCAGCAACAGTACTCTTGCCTGTTGATAGAACCTGTGAACGGATCTTTCTTGATGGCATTCTCCTGCCTTTAAGTGCTATAATCTTATACTTACATTAAGTAAGATCTCAACTCATAAAGTCTCTATATTCTCATCCACTTTCTAACACCTCCCAAACTTCTAAAAAAGGTTTGGAGTACAAGTTACCTTATACAATTTCCGTCATCATTGCCTCTCGACAGGATTCTCGACATGTGGATTCTTACAAAACACAGCTTTCAATATATTGTGTTGCTTCAAGAGTCTTCCACAATAAAAGCTGACTTTCCTGTCTGATTTTGTTTCTCTTGTCCTACAAGTGATGCATTGATCGAACATCGGCCTTATTGTCACAGTCTTTTTTTACCGTTCACAAAGAGTTTGACGACATGACAAACGTCTCTTGTTCCTTCATAAATAAAACTCCTCTTTCCCAGACCACAGTTATTTTTAATACACATGGAATGAAATGTGTTTTGAATAAGTACAGTTAACATCCGTTTCAGGTGCTGTTGTGTAAATAACCACATGCTGCACTTGTGACTGGTTTCTCTGTGCTCCCAAACTGCCGTGTGCCCCATCCCCTGTCTCTCTCCTGCATGGGTGTGAAGGATCTCTTCTGTGCACCGTACTCCTGGCAGTGGGATTTTGAAAGCTGAGCTGCAATCCCTGTGGAAAGAGAGAGTTGTGGAGTGTACAGTTATTTTGTTTTTGTTTTAAACTAGCGCGTCTCCGGCGCAGCCACGCCTTAGAGCAACTTTTCAACTTCCTGGCAAATAAGAGTCTTGTCTGTGTGGTCCTAGAGTACCAGTTGGACAGCTGATTTCCTTAACAATTCAGTCTGCATGGGCTCTGGAGTTATGGGAGAGCTGCCCTTATTTGACACTGTATCAGAGCTTCAGTTTGGCTGCTTTATTTAAAAACTGGTCTTGTTTCGTTGCATAAACACAATTCTAAACTACTGCAGACCGAGAGAAGGACCTTTATGGTAAGGTGCTGGACTGGGACTTAAGCAGCATCTGAACACAGATTTCCTATGTCAGAGGCTTCCTGTGTGACCTGAGGAGGGCATCTAGGGCTAGCTCTTCAGCTGGAGTAAATAGATTTACATGTGCCTGGTTTCTAGTTTTTAATCTTGCTCTGCCTCAGTTCTTCAGCTGTAAAATGGGGACAATATTTCCTCTTTTTCTTGTCTATGGAGATCATAAATTTATAGGGCAAGGTTGGTCTCTTACTTTCTGTTCATTCATTGTCTGATACAATGGTTGGGGGCCTCTAGGCATTACAAATAGCCAGTCCTCTAAATACAAATTCAGTGTTTGTGTGTTTATATGGCTTTATTTTAAAGTGCTATCCTTACACAGAGTGGCGTTACAAATAATGAAGTAGAAGTACACATTGTGACAAAGGTCCTCTTTTACTTTAGTGGGTCCCGTGCTTCCTTCTAGCAGTGGGCCAGAAAACTGCTCACTCCTGAGTTTCTTGTAGGCTGGGGCTCTTGTCCCTTCAGTGGATGGCCGATAGTGGTGGGATGTGGGGGGCAGTCCCACCATCAACTCCAGGCCCCAACCAGGGACCCTACAGCCTCGCTTTGCTTCTATAAAGAACCGGCAAGATTCCCTGGTTACTTCCCCGTGCCCCCTAGACGTATTATCCAGGCTCTGCTCAGCTAGGGGCCCTTCCTTGTCTCCTTGTTAGGGGAAACTCTTGGTCTCTGACAGCCCCACTGGGTGTGGTAGTGCGCAGTTAAATCTTCACCTTCTGGAAGGGTCTGTTTTCCCTCAGGCCTCCAGGCCTGGGAAAGGTCCTTTGCCTCCCTTCAGGCAGGTGTTTTCCTTCCCCCAGTTTTGTATCTGCAGGGCTTTTCCTGACCAGTGTTCGGCTCCTTCTTCTAGATCTGTCTGCCTTCCAACCACACCTAGCCACCCCTCCAGAGAAAGGGTGTAGCTGGAGTGTGAGAGAGGAGGCATTTTAACAAGTCTTGGGTGTGGCCTTGATTAACACCAGGTTTTCCAATTAGCCTGAAGTAATCCTCTGCTTAGCAACCGAGAAAAAGGGACTTGCTGAGCCTGTGGCTGATATATTTGCTTTCTAGTACTTTTCAGAAGCCATCCAGACTGACCCTGTCACAACATATAGTTAGTAAATTATATACTGTTAGTCTTCTCTATTCCCTTTTATAAGGCTTGTTACTTTTTTTTTTTTAAATTTAAATCGCATTTTATGTGGGAGAAACAACTTTTAGATTTGTAAAACTAAACTTTTTTTTTTTTTTTTTTTTCCATTCATCTTGTTTTGTTTATAGCAAAGAAGTGGTTCAGTAAGTTACATGGGCCAACCATGCAGGATTGGATTAACCAGCCTGGGGGACCCAGACTGCCTCTGCCTGTGGCCCTTGCTTTCTCAGCATGGAGGCCTCTCCTGGGGTGAGGGGGGCTGGGGCAAAGGGGTGCTCTCACCCTGGCCCTGCTCCAGCCAGTCTGCCCCCAGGGGCAGGGGTGGGGGTGGCTGGCGCACGGTGCAGTCACAGTGCCTCCACCGTGCCTGTGAGCCAGCTGGCTCTGCCCCCCCCCCCCCGCCCCCCCCCCCCCCCGGTGAAGTGAACATCTGCTGGCCTGCCTTGCTCCACCCCTGAGGGCGGTCCAGGGGTGTGGTGGGAGCACAGATCCTGGCCCGAGACTCCACCCACAATGCCGGCAGAGCAGAATTGCTCTCAGCGCTCCAGGCCTGCCAGCACTGAGTGAGGCGGGGGGAAGGGGATGGATAGGTGTTTTAGGGGCTGGAGCCTGGGGCCTCCTTTTTGGCAGAGGACAGGGGCTTCAGCCTCTATAGCCCCTGCTGCAATCTGGCCCTGCAACCATGATAAACATGCATGTTGAACTGAACTAGAAATGAGTTGTTAACAGTAATACATTTGACTCTGTAAATATTACATAATGTTTGAAACTGTATTGAACTATTTCCAGAGCGGTAGCCATGTTAGTCTGTGTACGGCAAGAACGATGAAGTGATGAAGTGGGTTGGAGCCCATGAAAGCTTGTGCCCGAAGAAATTTGTTAGTCTTTAAGGTGCCACAGGATTCTCGTTGTTTTTGCTCTATTGAGCTACCTTGTTTATATAACTGAAGACTTATGTTATCAAATTACTCAGGTAATCTTTGTTAAACTAAACATTGCTTTGCTTCTTTATGTTCTTTGGAACTCTAAAAAGTAACCATTCATTCCAGTCAAAGGGTTTCTTGGTGTTTTTGATCTAACCAGAAGATCCATAACTACAAAATGTAATTTTATGTCTTTTCAAAAATTAGTTTCCAATTGCCACATGAGCTCAAAAATTTAACAAAACCCTTTAACGAGCCCTGTGGCACTTTTGAATACTAACAAATTTATTCAATGCATAAGTTTTCAAGGGCATAACCCTCTTCCTTCGGTGCATGAAATGAAAGCTGCAGTATCAATGCAAGCAGCTCCGGGAAGGGGCTGGGGGGGCGGGAGTAGCCGCAATAGTCTATTTCAGTAAAACAAAGAAGTGGTTTGAATTCAGAGAGTGTGGATGTGCTCCATGACCAACAATTGATGAGAAAGTGAGGATGTTTAAAGATGGGAAACTGTCTTTTGTAGTGAGCTTGCCACTCCAAGTCCCTATTTAGACCCATTCTGATGGTGTCTAGTTTTCATATAAATTCGATGTCTGCAGTTTCACACCGGTCTGTTTTTGAAGGTTTTTTTTTTTTTTTTGCTGAAATATGGTAACTTTTTTATTTCTGTTACAGAATGACAGGGAGATTGAAATGCTTCTCTACCGATTTTTGAATGTTACCGTTCTCATCTGATCTGTGTCCATTTATTCTTTTGCAAAGAGATAGTCCACTTAGACCAATGATTATGGCAGAGGGGCATTATAGACTCTAAGATCAGAAGGGACCAGTATGATCATCTACTCTGATCTCATGCACAATCCAGGCCACAGAACCTCACTCACACCTCCTGCAATAAACCTCTAACTTATGACTAAGTTATTAAAGTCCTCAATCATGATTGAAAGACTTCAAGGTACAGAGAATCCACCCGCAACTGAGTCATGCCCCATGCTATAGAGGAAGGTGAAAAACCCTCAGAACCGTTGCCAATCTGCCCTGGAGGGAAATTTCTTTCAGACCCCAATATGGCAATCATTTAAACCCTAAGCATGTGGGAAAGACTCATCAGTCAGAGCATGTGGGAAAGACTCATCAGTCAGACACCCAGAGTTATTTTCTTTAATAACTCAGAACCCACTCCATCAGTCGTCCCATTAACATACCTACCACCAGGTGCCAAAGATCAGTCAATTGCCAAACTAGACTGTCCTATTATACCACCCCCTCCATGAATTTATCAAGCTTGGTTTTGAAACCAGCTAGATTTTGTTTTGTTTTTTTGCCCCCACTGCTCCCTTTTGAAAGCATCTTCAAAAGCATCCTGCACAGCACTTTCCAAAAGATGAGCCTTGCAGCTTAAATTCATAACTCTACTAGAAACTAAAAATCATAGTCTTAATAAAGAAGCTGGATTTATGACTTATCACAAAGTTCTCTAACCCACTAACCCTCCTTTTTTATCTATGGTTATGGGGGTAGGCCATTTCACCTTGAATATTTCCTTAGGATATATGCTATCTGTTCAATTTTTATTCAGCTGTGACACTCTTAAGGCATGTCTACACATACAGCTGCATCACTGTAGCATTTAGTGAAGACTCTACCTATGCTGATGGGAGAACTTCTCCCATTAGTGTAGGTACACCACCTCCCTGACAGGCGGTACCTATGTTGAATGGAAGGCTTAGATCAGTATAACAGTATCACCCAGGAATTTTCCACAGCCCTGATCAATGCAGTTCAGACTATGTATCCATGCCTCTCCTGGACCTGAAGACATGCTCTGTGTAGTGTAAAAGGGTGTCTCTTTCTTCAGCAGAAGTTGGTCTGGTAAAAGATATTACATCACCCACCTTTTGTCTTTTTTTTTTGTCTTGACTTTGCTTATAATCATAAAAGGAACAATTATGTGTCAAAACTACATGAATAGAACATCAAGATTACACTGTTAAGCATGGCAGTCAGGAGAAACCAAGTTAAAAGTTCCATGGGCAAACTTACCTCTGCACCTTGCACATATGTGGTTTTCAAAGTTTTTTTCTCAGGACCCAGTTGAAAAATATTATTTATGCCTGCAACCCAACAATTACATATTCGAGCAATGCATTTCATTCTTTTGTGGCAGCAGCAAAGTACTGGGTCCCGATCCTAAATTTGAAAACCACTGGATTACAATGTACTTATTATGTGCTATTTTTCAAATAAAATATAACACAGAAGCTTTTCCTCTATTCCTTTTATACAGAACATATATTTCCAATATAGTTAACGGTTGGGGTTTTTTATGTATGATAGTTGTATGTAATAGTTGCAGTTATACATATAATGTTATGGTACACTAATGTATAACAGGGCAGCAGTGTTACAAATACTGTAGAAAGTAGAAGTTATATCTTTACTTTCCCCAACTTTGTGCCCTGAGTTTCATCTGTCTTACACGTTCTCCTGCATTTAATTTAAAAATAAATCAGAATGTGTCAATGGTAAGTTTTGCCAGAAAGAGTTTAATCAGGTCTTTTTCAATCATGCAGACTACTGTCAAGAGCAACTCTTTAGGTAGTTTTACCATTGAGGTAAATCAAAATTATATTTTGCTCTTTTTGTTATAGCAATTTACACATACAAAACACTTGAAAGATGGGAACTAGTTCAGTTTATTGAATCTTCATCAATTTAATAGCTTTATGAATCTAAAACTCCCCAAAGTTGTGTAGCTTTGCTTTTCTGAAGAAATGTGTCCATGAGTCATTCATTGATTTTTGATTTTTCTAGGTCATAAGAACATGAATTTTGAAACCACAATTGAATTAATTTGTCAAGTAACTTTGGAAAGTGATATTCATGTTGGGAAAGCTACTGCAGTTGTGCTAAATTTCACTGTGTCTGGGAAGCTATAAAAATAACTAGGATGGTTTAAACCAAAAATCTTGCAAAGTGTTATGTTAATGCCAGGTCAGGTTTGATTTTTTGGGGGGATGCGGGGTAGGGGAGGGGGAAGGAAGTGGGGACACAGAAAAAATAAATGATCAATACCAGGGCCAATGAAATGAAACCAGCACACAAATGAATATCAAACTTTTATAACTCAGCGCTGTAATTCAGTTGTTTTAATTGATCTAGTTTATGCTCTCATTTCTTCATATCTCACATGCACCTTTGGTGCCTTTAAAACTAGTAGGAGAATGACATACAGTGAGGTTATCCATATGCTTCTTTATATTAGTTGACCGTGAAAATTACTGTTCAAAATTCTCTAGGGAAACACAGTCTGAGATTTCAGCCACTGCTGTTGCCTGGGAACAATCAATATATAGATTGTAATGTACATTCTGCAGGAATCTTTTTAGTAGAACGTAAGTGAGAAAACAAGGATAGTGGAAATACCCAATGTTATCTTCTGTTATCTCCCACTATATGTCTCTGGGAATTACTTTTAACTTATTAAATAACTTTAATATCCACATGGCTGCTTGTTGTGTGAATTGGGATAGAAGTGGCCAATATTTTGGTTTATGTCACTATGTTCTGAGCGTTGCCTATGCTAGAGTGATCAGGTGTCCTGATTTTTTTTTTTTTTTTAAGGAACAGTCCTTTGAGAGGAAGTGTTACATTTTATTTACAGATTAACTAAGGAGCATGTCAGAGGCTCTGAGCAAGATTGCAGAAATGGGAATGGAATCCAAGAGTTCTGACAGCCATACCTGTGTTCCAGAAACTAGATTGTATAACTGAACCTCTAGATCTGTTTCCTAAAGTAATTAATATTTTAAAGATTGATATGCTTCCTATCAACTATCTTTTAAATATCCAAATAACTCGAACTGGCCTCAGGTTTTAATTAATGATTGTGGAATTCCATAATAGTTTATAAAACTTTTTTTTTTTTTTTTTTTAATCTTACTCTTGCCAATAAAGCTTTAAGCAAGGAATCTCTGGAGTCCCAGTTAGTTCTGTGAAATAGTCTGAATCAGAATCAATAGCCACTGAAGTGAAACAAGAAGAACAGCTTTGATTAGTGCTGAAGGAACTTAGGTGATGTTTTCACCCTTTGGATTGGACTATAGGGTATAAAAAAGGCTGCATTGGCATGCCCGTGGGTGGATACTGCACAAGCTAACTAAAAGTTTTCTAGTTGACATTAGTGTAATCCTGTTGGAAGAGGACTATGTTAACATGAACTAGGGACCTCCTAGTTCCTACTTGTAGCATCCATACAGGGGAGTTCCAGTGCAGCAATTTGGTATGCACAGCGATTACTCTGAACTATGGAGCAGTGTTGACCAGTGGTTTTCAAACTATGGGTCGGGACCCAGTACTGGGTTGCAGACCCTCAGGTGCTGGTGTAACCCATATGCCTGAAAAGGCTATCTCTGGGAGACCTGCTGAGGGTGGGTTACTGTTGTTGGGCAGATTAGCTACCCACAACTAGAAACTTCCAGAAGCAGGGAGTGGTAGCATTTTGAGCATGCTCCACAGTGTACCCTGCTGGTGTGATGTGATGTTGTCAGTCAGATGACATGAGAGCAGCAGGCAGGAGCTGCCTTGAAAGGAGACCATGTGCTCAGTTTTCTGGAAAGGAGCGGAGCCAGGAGTGAACAAGATGTTTTCTCCCTGTAATGGAGTCATTTGCAACAGACCTTGCAGACATGCATGTGGGACTGAGGGCTGGTTGCAAAGGAGAAGAAAAAGCCTGCATGTAATGCTACAGAGGATTCCAGCAAAGGAAGAAGAGGACAGAGATTTCTTGCCACTCAAGCCTCTACATTCCAACAAAGACTGTAGCTGAGAGTTGGGTGAACTCCACACAGACTTTGGGACTTTTGGGTATTTTTCCTGCGGGGTTTTCTAGAGGGATTGTTCTTGGTTAATTGTATTTTGTTTTCTTAGGATAAGGTTCATTTAGTTAGTAGTTAATAAAGTTCATTGTTATGTTTATTGTAGTAGTATTTTAATGTGGGAGTGTAGCTCTGAGCAAGCTTCGCTGTGAGTCCTGTACAGACCGGATCCTGGGTCTCCAGCTGCTTCCTCACAGGGATTGGGATTGATTTCTGTGGAGCACTGGAGAAGGGCAATTAAATGAATTTAGCCCACCTGAAGGTTACACTGGGTTGCAGCGTCCCCTGCTGCTGCTGCTGCAAGACTGGAATGCATTGCTGAAAGATGTAATTGTTGGGTGATGGGCATAAATGATTTTTTTCAACTGGATCCCGAGGAAAAAAAAGTTTGAAAACCACTGGTGTAGACAGGCTATAATTCCCATTTATTATAAAAGGAGCTAATTGTGTGATGCTTTCCATTACAAATGGTAAACAAATAATTTTATATTATTGTAGCGCCTACAAACCCCAATCCATAGACCAAATCCTACTGCAATAGGCATTCTCACAGCAGGGAAAAAGCTCTGAGGCTATGGAAGTGCCTCCTCTTACCCTTCAAGATTTACACATAGTTTTTGTCTGTTAGAGTTAATAAGTTTAGAAATCAATCTAGTTAAATCTGTTATAACCCCCTCCTATGGATTTAATTCCGCTGATATAAATAAATGTGTTCATAGCAGGGCTCGCAAACCCTGGGCGCCAGGTTGCCAGAATATTGTAGGAAATGGTCTCTTGGGCTGAGCAATGCTACCATCTTAAGAAATCAGTCCAAACCACAGTATGTCTGTAACATATGTTTAAATAATTAGGTAATTAAATACATAAGTGTGGCACTGCACTTTACTAAATTACCACATGCTTTTTCAGAAGGGAACAAATAACTTTGGAGTGTCTGAGTTTGGCAAAACACATTTCCTGGCCATTTACTCTCACTGTCTGAATTCTCAGATTCCGCAAAATTACAAGAACTTTCAAATATTAAGTTTTGTTGTTTAACCTCTTAGTAGGTTTTTTAATTTGGGGTATACATTTAAATTGAGCATCTCTTATGGTAACTTTAAAGATTCCAGGCAGCTTGCACTTTTGGCACTGTACCTTTTAATTTCTATTCAACTAACTTCCTCATTTTTGGCTAGTTTTCCTTTCTGAAATAAAATGTTACCATTGTGGGCGGCTTTAAATTATGGTAAAAGATGCAGTTAGAGGCAAAAAGCCTTCCTTTGAAAAGTGGAAGTTAAATCCTATTGAGACGAATAGAAAAGAACATAAACTCTGGCAAGTGAAGTACAAAAATGTAATTAGGAAGGCCAAATAAGATTTTGAAAACAGCTAGCCAAAGTATCAAACACTAACAATAAATAGTATTTTAAGTACATTAGAGGCAGGAAGTCTGAAACAACTAGTGGAGCCACTGAATGACTAAGATGCTAAAGGAACGCTCAAGAAAGATAAGGTTATTGCGAAGAAACTAAATAAATTCTTTGCACCGGTCTTCATGACTGAGGATGTGAGGGATGTGAGCCATTCTTTTTAGGTGACAAACCTGATTAAATGGCCCAGATTGAGGTAATGTTACATGTGGTTTTGGAAAAAATAATAGATTAAACAGTAATAAATACGAGAACCAGATGGTATCCACCCGCGAGTTCTGAAGGAACTCGTATGTGAAATTGCAGAGCTACTAATTATGGTATGTAACCTATCATGTAAATCAGCTTCTGTACCAGATAACTGGATGGTAGCTAATGTGATGTCAACTTATTAAAAAGATTCCAGTGGTGATCCTGGCAATTACAGGCTGGTAAGCATAACTTCAGTACCAGGCAAATTGGTTGACACTATAGTAAAGAACAGAATTTTTAGACACATGGATAAATATGATTTGTTGTGGAAGAGACAAAATGGTTTTGTAAAGGTAAATCATGCCTCACCAATCTATTAAATGTCTTTGAGGGGGTCAACAAGCATGTGGACAAGGGTGATCTATTGAACATAGTGTACTTAGATTTTCAGAAAGCCTTTGACAAGGTCCTTCACCAAAGGATCTTAAGTAAAGTAAGCAGTCATGGGTTAAGAGGGAAGGTCCTGTCCCTGGATCAGTACCCGGTGAAAAGATAGGAAACAAGGGGTAGGAGTAAATGGTCAGTTTTGAGAATGGAGAGAAGTCCAAGATGTCTGTACTGTGATAGCAAAGGGCATCAGTACCAAAACGATCTTGGTTATATGAAGTCAGTATGGGTACGTCAACGTGGCAATGCGATACTCATGGCTGGCCTGTGACATCTGAATTGAGCTTGTGGGGCTGAAGCTAAAGGCAGTTTAATTGCTGTGTAGAGTTTTAACTTAGGTTTTAGCCTATGCTCTGATTCGCCCCCTCCCAGGATCCTAGACCCAGGGTTCCATCCTGAGCCTGAAAGTCTGCACTGCAAATGAACAGTCCCTTAGCCCAAGCCCTGTGACCCCCAACTAAGCTGGCATAAGTCAGCTGTAGGTTTTTAATTGAAGTATAGGCAAACTATAAGAGTTGTTTTGTTACTTCGCACTAATGCAGTAAGGATCTAGTTTTCCAGCAGGGAACGGTCAATTGTAGAGTTGAATATTTTATTTCAAAAGACATGTAAGGACAAATGCAAGTGGAATCAATGTCATTGACTTCAATGGATAAACCCCATTTTACACCAGGGCTGAATCTGGGCCTTAATGTCCCGGAGTATGTGCATGTTTGATCGTATAAACAGCTGTTGATCACATCAGTTTCTTTGTGTGTGTTTAAGAATAATTAGCTGTTACATACAGTGCTGAGGTTCATGTGAATGTGATCCCAGCATCTGATCAAAGGAATCTAATCAAGTATTATATGTTGGAGTGCTAAAGGCTTGACAGAATTGTTTGTAGAATGCATTTCATTTCCTTTAACACAAAGTGGTAGAATTTTTAAAGTAAGCTAAATATACCCAGTTTTAACGTTTGTCTCTCTCCCAGGCGCCCCCTCCCCCTTCTTGCAAAACAGTTTGCTCATTGCCCAAGTGCAGAAAACTTTGCCCGGAAGAAGGGTGAGCAAAGCTTCTGTTTCCCATGACCCTCACTCTAATGTTGTTCCAAGGGCTCACTATTTAGAAATGCCTTGATAACTGCTCTCATTCCGTTCATGCCCCTCCCCCTACGTGCAGTAAAATCCGTCTGATCCTCATTCTAACAGCTTCTTACCACTTTTGGAGGTGTTATCTTTCATAAAATCATGGCAAATGAGCATATTTGAATAGATCTTGAATGGAGAGACATAAACGTCCGTCTGTTCATCCCCTGGTGCTCGCAAGAACACTTGGAATGGTTTGTGGATGCTCTGGAGTTCATTGCAGCTTCATATTGATTCAGCCTGACCAACTCTAAACATGCGTTTTTGAATTGTGTCCTCAGAAAAGAACAGCTCTGTTCTGTTCTGTATTTACTCAACACAGGAAACAGCAAAGTAAAGGTTGCCCATTCAATCATAACTATGTCCCTTTGAGAATATGTGTTACAATGCATTCTTCAATTATATATGCTCATATTTTTGTGTCTTTCTTTTCACCCTTTGTACTTGAGAATGGTGGAATGTTTTTTTGCTGAAATGTTGCCAGAAATTCACTCTCACGCTAATAACAGAGAAAACTCTAGCCTGAAAAATAAAGATACTCATGTAGCATACACTTTATTTTCAACCATAGCTGTCTTTGTGAACGGCAAAGCAAGTCTTGCTACAAACATAGGTGATTTAAGCAGACAAACAGGTTTTCATTATTATACTTTTAATATAGTCGGTAGTGACATTTTAAAAATGTGTATGTTTTAAATATATAAATGACATTAATAAACTGACATGCAGATCTCTTATGTTGCATTGAAAAATATAGGAATTTCCATGTTTTTCTAGAAACTCACAAGTTGCTACACAGGGAATAAAGATGCGCAGATTATATCCTGGCTTTTTTCAACCAGTAGCTACCTCCTCAGCTCTTAGATTCTCATTTTCTCTCTCTTCCCCTCTCCACCTTATTGTGGTGCTTCCCAGACTGTTGTATAAAAGGACTGTCTGTGAGGTAGCAGCCACAGGCCCGACAAGCCAAATTTCAAAGAAGGGGAGGGAAAGGGGGGAAATCTGAGGATAGTAAAGAAAGCACAGAGGGCATGACGGAAGAAGAAAGGGACAGTATTCAGGGATTTTCTCCCATGAAAGCTCATATGATAAATAAATTTGTTTGTCTTTAAAAGTGCCACTAGACTCCTTGTTTATTCAGGGGAGGAGACACCCGTGGGATGAGGAAAAAGATTCTAGGGGAGGGAAAGAGCGGGTAGAAGACCGAGTGTGGGAGGAGAGACCCAGTGACTGTTAACAGAAGATTGGTGGACAAGCTGAGTAACCTGGGAGAGACACTGAAAACAAATAGATGGTAATGAAGTTACAGAAAAATACAGCCTTTCTCTCCCCCTGCTCCCCAAAGGTAGAAGAATAACCTGCAGAAAAGAGAAAACAGGAGACATAGTGATTTAAAATAATAATATAAAGTGGCTAAATTCCAACGGGGTAGCCGTGTTAGTCTATTGTAGAAAGACAACAGAGTCTTGTGGCACTTTTAAATACACTCCCCTGCATTTAATTTCCTCCCACTCTGTAACTTTCCTATCTTCAAAGCGTCTGACGAAGTGGGATTTTCTCCCACGAAAGCTCATGCGATTAATAAATCTGTTAGTCTTTAAAAGTGCCACAAGACTCGGTTGTCTTCATAAAGTGGCTAGTTTTTCCAGTACATAACAACTTTATTAATCTCTCTCTCCCATATGCCAGGAGTTCTGATTTTAACTGTGTATTGTTTTAAAATATTTACCGAATTTGTAAAGAGCTGCAGTGTCATGCACGTTAGTAGTGGCGTGTGCATTAAGCAGTTTTTCCATATGGTTACCCACTTCTGAATTAATATATTGATCAATATGTTTTTGGCATGCACTGATACACAATATGGAAAGATGCTGCACACTTAGCTAAGATTTTTCAAGAAGATGTGTAGTGCATCAAATTAATTAATAAATAATATGATATGCCATAACTCATGCATGTGACATGCCATAGCTCATAGCTCCTGCTCTAATGCATACAAAGGGGGAGTATTATTGTGGTACACCAAAGACGTTTGGGTGTTGTTATGTAGAGGCTTCAAGGCATGGGGCGAAGTGGTGGTAATGATCTCTCTCCTGCCCCCAGAATTAAAATATTACATTCCATGCTGTGCACTAAATTACTAGAAAGATATTGACAAATCGGACAGTGCAGAGAAGGGCAACAAAAAAGATCAGAGGGATTAGTTTATGAAAAGAAATTGAGATATAAATCAATAACTTGGGTAAATTTTTTTGCTAAAGGTTACATAAATCTTTAAATTCCAAAGGGGGTAGCCGTGTTAGTCTATTGTAGAAAGACAACAGAGTCCTGTGGCACTTTTAAAGACTAACAGATTTATTTATCGCATGAGCTTTCATAGGAGAAAATCCCACTTCGTCAGACGCTTTGAAGATGGGAAACTTACAGAATGGGAGGAAATTAAATTCTGTAAAGTAAAGTAACTGGACTGAAAATGAGAAGATTGAAAACTTACTTCCTGATATGATCCTGAGCAATAGTCTTATCAAGGGAAGTGGGGAAAGCACTGCTCTTCTGAAACGTCTAAATCTAAGATTGCAATAGAAAATATACTCATTATCAGAGGAAACTTATATTTGCATATAGATGCATTTGGAAATATAACATGTCTTTTTCCTTTATAACCACCAGGGTTTTACCAGTGCTGGAAATGAGATCATCACGTGGATGTGAGAGCAGATTTTTTTCCCCTTTATCATTAAATGAAAATGGGAGCATCTAGCAGGTTTATATGGTGTAGAACCATTAATTTTATTTTATTTTTTAAAAAAAACCAATAAAACTCTTTCCATTCTAATATTACGAAATAATTATGTACGCAAGAGCCAGAGTTCACAGTTAATGTTGTGTATCCACGAAGTTGCAGTCACAAAGGAAAATGGCTAAATAGCTAAAGTTGGTATGTGGGGACATTTTCTTTTTGTCTTTGAGAGGGGACTTTATTCACTAGTGCAGGTTTATTTTGTCACCGCAATGTTATGAGATTGTCTTGTGAGTTGCAACCGATATGAGTAGACAACGCTCCAATCATTCCTGGCATAGTCTGTTTATTTTCTAATTAAATGCAGAAGTGTTGTTATACAGATGCAACTGTTGGGAAGAAAGGACTTTTTAATTGTAGCAATAAGATAATGAGAAATAAAATTCTGAAGAGAATGTGAGAGGATCTACAACCAGACAGAGCTGCCTCACTTAATGCAGATGGAACCCTTCACAATTGGTTGTTAAACAAAAGCTTCAGATAAGCAGTGTTAGTATGGAGTCTGCTGTGATATCCTAAAGATCAGAGCTCCAGTTTATATTGTGGGATTAATTTTGGCAAACATTCTGACTTTTAAGGGTTTTTTTTGTATGTTTATTCTCATCCTGATCAGTCACAGTGGGCAATCTTTGAATGTGCATCTGCCAAAGTGAGTTGGAGCCCAAGAAAGTATAAGCTTTCTTTCGAAAGAAATTTGTTAGTCTTTTTAGGTGTCAAAGGACTCTCGTGTTTTTGCTGTACATAGACAAACATGGCTACCCCCCTGGACTTTGAATGTGAATTCCCTTTCCTGCATTCTAAACTCATTTTCCTAGACATACAAAAATATTTTATTGACAGAAGAATAGAAGGGGAAAACATAAAGTGGATAAGAGGCAAAAGTATTGAAAGAGGAGAGAGATAGGATTCTATAGTTGTTTCCCCTCCCCTTTTTCTATTAATCTCTGTCTGTATTACATCATTTAAACAGCCAAACTCTCGGAGGTGTGGTATGGTGGCATATTTCAGTGAGACTTAGTCAGTAAATATCTCTTCCAAGTAAATATCCCGAGACTATGCCTCATTTTTCTTCTACAAGCATAGTTGGAATCAATTTTTAGCCACTGCAAATATCCAAAATGTTTTAAAATTAAAATGATCAATATAAGAATGGGGGAGGCAGAAACTTGAAATTAATAAAAATAAGGAACTGCAACATGGAAGTCTTCAGGGAAAAAAAAAATGACCTGTTCCATCATCGTGATCCTGTTAAGCAGCTGCTGTTCTATTAATGTTTGAGCCAGAGGATTTTAGTAAATTGGCTTTAAAATATTAAGTGCAGCGTTCTTAAAGGTCTGCTGTCATGTGCTCTGCCTTGCAATTACAAAGCAGAGATTATTTTTCCTAAATTTTGAGGAGAGAAATATTGAGCTGCACCATGGAAAAAAGTTGTGGGTTTCTTCATGTTATACACTCCCTTGTTCAGCTGGTTACAAGTTTGGAAAGACTATTAGCATGATAAATGTAACAAATAAGTGGGAAAGAGTTATTTGAGGATGACAACAAAAAGCTGTGTTAGAATACTCTAATGATCCTTGCACCCTTAAATCCTTAGCCATGTACACTGAACCCTGTATATCAGTGTAGTCCTTCTTGTCTTGCTGTGTTGTCTTTTGGAGAGATGGTAGGCCAGCAGCCAGAACTGGTTTTATCATTCTGTGCAGATCACCTCTTTTCTGTGCCAGCTTGCCAGATATCTGTTTTTATAGTGAATGAGCTACTACTTCAGAACTTTGAAGAAATCAATGATGGTTAAAATAAGAGGAAAAACACAACTAATTTGGAATGACCATTAAAGTTAATTTGATTCCAGAAAGTAAATCAGATGGGGCAGGGAAGTAGAAAAACAAATGTCTAAACTCAATGAAACATACAAATTAGGTCATATCTATTTTTAGAAGCTCAAGAATGGTCTTCTGTCAGTTGGTATGGCTTAACTCAGTGGCTCTCAAACTTTTCGTACTGGTGACCCCTTTCACACAGCAAGACTCTGAATAGGAAGCCATGGCTCCCATGGGAGTTCCTTCCCTGTTGTACCCCACTTCACACTTGGCCTCCATGGGCTCCCTACCAATGGACCCCTCCTCCTGTGCGCACCTGGGGAAATAAACCTGTGTTCAGAGAGCCGCTGGTATTGTGCTTGTTTCTCTCACTGCTCCTCCATACACCCTAAGGGGGCTGTGAAGGGTGGGAGCGAGGAACAAGGTCAGAGCTCTCTGCATCCAGGTCATTTTCCACACCTGGGTTGCGTAAGGGGAGAGCAGCAACTCCTGATGCTTGCCTCACAGCACCGCCCATGTGTGGAAAGTGACTTGGATTCAGGGAGCCCTGGCATTGCTCCTCACTCTCCCCCTCGCAGCACCCTAGGCGGGTGCAGAAAAACTTTGGGGAGTGGTGATCAGTGTCTGTGTGTCACAGCTGAACCCATTTCTCCCATGTTCCTTCGGAATCGGGGCTCACAACTCTGCAGTTGGTGGCGCTTCAAGGTCACACCCACATCCCTGGCCATTGTCAGAGCTCACAGCTCGTGACCCCGCCCCCACATAATGACATTGTGACCCACTTAGGGGTTGAAACACCCAGTTTTATAACCAATGGCTTAACTCATAATCAAAGGGCCATATTCAGGGGAAGAGACCTGAGCTATGGAAGGAACTCAAAACTGGGTTTAGCTTCCTTATCAGGATAAGTAACACAGCCAACTAAGTTTTTCTTTGGGTTGAAAGTGCACATTAACATGCTGTCCACATAGCTTTCCATCAAGTTCTTTATGTTCAAAATCACTCAATGTCTAAGTAGCCTCAGGACAAGTTTTTAGAACTGATGAAAGGTGATTAACTACTCTACATATCTGTAAATCACCAGCTGGGTACCTGATCCACTGGCAAAACATAAAGCTGTTTTAAAATACCATTTAAGGGGAAACATTCTCTCTCTGTGATAGATGATAGCAATATTCTCACTCTCAATGTTGTTCTTTTTTATACGACTTTGAGGAATGGTAAATCTTTTAAAGACTTCCTTGGGTGGGCTGACTTGCTTCATTAGGACCAGTCTTCTGTGAAGATGCCCCGCGCATCAGTGGTGCATGGCTGCATAACCATGGCAGAACAGGCATTGATGGCTCTAAACCAAATGGTGCCCCAGACAAGGAATGTCTTCAGCGACCCCTCCTCTGTTTGTTAAATTTTGAATGCTATATTTTTATTACAGTTGTAGCCCATTTCATGACTCTGATGCATGATTTATTGCCATGATTTATCTCTCTCATATAAGATGATAAACTGGCATGCTCGGATCTGTGTTTATTCATGCCATATATTAGCAAATTAAAAAATCATTTCCTCTAAGCTTATAGAAACTTTTAAATTCCTAAGAATAACTGAAATATGTACTAACATCAAGAAACTGAACTGTGTACCAATGTTGTGTGGTTGTGTATTAAATAGTGTTATAGGAGGTGACAGTCTTAGAATGTTAATCCTCGTCCTTTACTTCAAAAGGTCATTTTTCCTGTCTTTGACCTTGCAGGCTTAAGCACAGCATCAGAGAGATCCAAAGACTGCTTAATGGCATTGTCAAGTGATAAAATAAAAAGTAATGTCAGTCTCTCATCAGTCATCATTGGTCAAAGACATTTTAATGAGATTGAGCTTTAAAAAGCTGTGCTTGCCTCTTGCAACTTTGATTGGCAGCATGAGGAGAATCCTCTGCACACTAGAAAAAGTGTCCTTCAGCTCTGCATCATGAGTGAACTGAACTGAAGAACTTGTAGTAGAGCATGCTTCCCATGTGGCCAAATGTGACAGATCATGTCCATTTTGACATGAAGGTCTTTATCATTTGAACATTTCCTACGTGTCAGCATCCGATGAAGGTCCATACAATTGTTCAGATGTTTTGGTGTCTCCCATCAAATTACTAAAGTCATACAATAATCCCTTCTGGTGCTTCATTTGTTTTCTCAAGTGTCCATTGAAAAAAGTTTCAATGTCAGTGAGCGAGCAAAAAAAAAAATGTCCCATGAAATTTTACTTCCAAGCTTCCCATCGCCTTATCTCTGCCCTCGTAACCAAACTGTCTCTTTTTCTGATGAATATAAGTTTCCTTGAAGACAGGCTCAACTCCTATGTTTTCTGCTATTTTCTTTGGCAGCAGTGATGGCATCTTCAAATACGTTGCCTCTGTAGGCCACAATTAAATCCACGCAGTTTTTTCGCATAGTAGTAATGGTCACAATATGCCTTGCTTACAGCGTTTACTAGGAGCAGAATATCATGCCAAACCACACTTGAGACCAGAAATTTGAAGGAAATGATCTGGTTTTCCAGGCTTTGCATGTTGTATCCGATTCCGGCCTCAGCTTTACCTGACTGCATCAGTTTCATCAGGGCATCATAAACCTCAGTCACTGGGCACTTCATTGGCTTTACACTGTCATTTCAGCTCTCTCAGCGAATGTCACTTACAATCTTTACTGTCAAATTTGTAACATTGTATGTGAGGATTTTCCACCTGATAGTTCATGATAACAAGACGTATATCCTTTGCAGTACTCCAAAGAGAAATACTGAATGTAAAAAATGATGCTGCTGCATCTGACACAACCAGGTTGAGGGAATGGCAGTCAAAAGACATGAAGAAAGCGCTTTGATTCAGTGCAAGGATTCATGCCTGGATGCCACTGTTTGTTCCCTTTGTGCTCACACCATTATCATAGCCTTGCCTGTGCGGTCCTGAAGTTTTATTTTATTCTCATGCAAAATTTTCAGGAGTGAGAGGAAAATGTAGCTCTCAGAAAGTCGAGATGGTCCCATGAGATTCTACAAAGGTCCAGAACATGCTAGGAGGTTAGTGAAAAACGAATCCACATATGGAATACTTAAAATTAGTGCTTTTTTTGTTGTTGTTTTTTTTTTTAAAAGGAGCTGGTACTCAGCCAGGGACTTGGGGCCACCAGCAGCGGCAGAAGCCAGTGCTGCATCGCTGTGGGAAAAAAAGGTGCCGGTACTCAGTACCGCTGAGCACCATCACAAAAAAGCACTGCTTAAAACATTGTACTTTAAACATTCTATTTTCCCTTTTGTCGTTCACAAAATGGCACCCTCACCCTGCACCCCAAAGCCCAGCATATGAGGACAGGGAAGCAAGATGCAGAACAGAAAAAAGAGCATTCCACTTAAAATGGTGGAAGCAAAACAACTTCTTTTTGCTGGTTTTCTGAATTGTGAAATTGGAATTTTCAATGGGAAGCTCCAGAAGATAGGGACAGAAATTTCAAATGTATTTTTGATAAATACTTTCTTGCATTATTCCTGTTGAAATCTTTCATACTTCGTAAGCATAATTCTATTGCCAGCTGCTCTTTGTGCAGTCTAGGATGTGGGAAAAGTTGTCGCACTGTGACATGTTCTACTTAGAATCAAATTGCTTGTAGCAAACACAGCAGCTGTTGAGAGTTCAGCACTTCTGAGTGCAGCATTCTTGTTGTTCCGACAACGTATTTCTGGATATTGATAGTTTGCTTATTTGTGGTTATTTTCATATAAAATAATAAAGTCCAGTTAATTCCAAGTTTATCTTTAAAGAAAAGTCTACCGGACAGCATAGTTAACTTATATGGGAGAGTATTTAACTTAAGGCCTTTTATCTCGTTTGATTATTTTCTCAACCTGTTGTGCTTTTACGATTTGCATTTATAATGATGAAAGCCATCACTCAGGGGCATGTCTTTAAAATGTTTCTTTGCTCCTTGCTTTTTATTTAGTACAAAAGTTACAGTGGCACCCACTGTAGCTGCTGTTTTACAGTCACAACGGCATTTCCATTATAAATGCCCTTTCTTGTGATTTTATATAACTTGGACATAAAGTTTTCTGTGGGCTGAGCTTTGATTACACTAGGCCAAGAAGTAACTTATTTTTAAAAATCTGTTATATAATCTTAAATTCTCAGAGACCAAAACAATAAAAGTCTTTGAACTAGATATGTGGATCACTGTATTTAAAATGTGTGCCACTTCTCTGAGGCTGATACTGTATCAGTCAGTTCAAGCCACCTCTTAGGCCTGGTCTACACTGATAGTGAAGTTCAACATAATGCTGCTTACCTTGACCCTCTGCAGCCTGTGTCTCCATTGTCAGAGCAGGAAATTCAAAAAAATGGAGCTGTAATTCGACATGCTAACTGACCTTTGGAAGAACAAACAAAGCAAAAGCCATCTAAATGGGAGCCAGAGAGGTTCAAACACTCTGCAGTTGATGCACATGCAATGTAGCCATGCGCACACATCGACTGTCTATCTACAAGAATCAATCCTCAGAACATGAGTATTAAACACAAAAGCTACTTGGTCTATCATATGCAGACAGTAACAGATTGTTCGTCTGATGAAAGTCAGTCACCAGAGTAGCCTTGCATATTACACAGGGCCCAAAGAGTGAAATTGAAACCCAGACACAAGAAGCAGGGTTAAACCTCAGAGTACTGCAGAATCGGAGAATGGTGAACTGGACTGCTAAAGTAGGAAGCTCTGGCTGAAACTATCAAAATGTAGACATCACAAGGGGTGACTGAGGAGGCAACGGGAAAGGAAAGAGGAAGTATTTCACTAGTTGCAGACGTCGAACAAAATTTCTAGGGTACTTAGTAACATTTGGTTCATTATTACAATATGCTTGTCTTCTGTTTTATGATAGTCTATTCAACCTCCCCGTCCCCCCCTCCACAGTTTTAATTAACACAAACCAAACTGGTGACTTAAGTTAATCACTACTGAGCATTCTGGAGGGAAACACACTTCTTGCCTTAAGGGAAGCAGAAGCTGAGCACAGGTAACGGCTTTATCCTTTGATAAAAAGGACAAACGGAGTCAATCCCCTATAGCTGCTACCATCTCATCTTCAGTCAGGTTAAGCTGGAGAAAGTCCAATGACCAAGAGGGATGCAGACAGCTACAATCGGTTATTTCACGCTTTTGTCATTGGTACTCAGTGCACCCTCTCCCTAATGAACCCAATCACTCTGTCGTTCAGTGCTCTATGAGGTGCCAATGTCCCATTCAGCTATGTAAAATTAATCTTGTGCTGCTCCAAAGCCCAGTTTCCCAGTCACAAGACTGGAGCATGAGGCAGCAAAAACTGGAAAAAAAGGGCACAATATAAGGCCTTGTCTATAGTGCGGGTGGGCTTGTATTTTGATTTTAGGCTGTCGAATTACAGAAGGTGAAGGCGAGTGATCACAGCAAATTGCTTGCTCGAGTTCTCGTGTCCTCGCTGCTCACATTACTTCCTGAAATACATTGCACTGTGGGAAGTAGGTGGAGGGACTTGTGGGGAGGCAGTTGTCCTCTGCTCACTCATCTTCTCTAAAGAAGAAAAAGTCAGGAAAAGCTTTCTTTGCTGTTTCTTTGATGCAGAGACAACAGAGAGGCATAGTGCTTCATGCAGAGAGGAATTCACTGAAAACTTTCTGGGGCTGCAGGCAGGGGAGGAGCTATAGTGAAATAGACTAGAGAAACTGGAAAAACAAGATTAGAGCTACTCTCTGACTACAGGAACCTAAATTAGAAATGTAGATTTTGACCTCAGTGCTACGCTACTTGCAGGGATATAACCCATAGTGGACTATGGTAGGCAACTTGATGTAAAGTGGGACAGAAAGAATAGGACAAAATGTAGCACTTCTACATAAACTCTTCATTCTGTGATTATAAATGGTTTGCTTACTTTTCGAGGGTCAGGCTGAGCAGGGTTGCCTCAGCACCTCTACATCTAGCAGGAAAGGAGCCAGACAATAGTGGAAAAAAACTTGCTCTCAGATGAGGAGGCTCTCCAATTTACACCAGGAAAGCGAAGACAGAAGGGCAAGAGGATAGATAGATGGAAGATTTGGGTCTGAGTCCTTGTAGTCTGCACTAGTAGCCATGACTGTGACTGTGGAGCTCAGCAACTTCCTCTCCTTCTGTTTGAAGGTCATGTATGCAGGGCACTGGACACAGCACAGATGCTGTCAGTGCTGGAGTGTGATTAGAGGAGCTCAGACCCAGCTTCTTCCCTCTGTGCTCCCAGCTCAGGCCATTCTGGCTGAGCTCTCCAAAAGAAACACAGAGTCATTTGACCCCCTATTGAAGATTTACATGGTTATTTTTCTTGGTCATGGATTTTGTGTTTCTAAATAGGAGGAGACTTTGCCTACAAGAATAGCCTTCTCATTATAGTGTCCCCTAAGTGTCCTGCATGCTTTCACATGCAGTGCTAGCCTAGGTGGATAGTATTGTAGAAATGAACCCTCCCAACCCCAAGCCAGTGTGACCTAAGGATTTTGCTCTGGAAGGAAGAAGAAGGAATCAAATTTCTTTTATACAAGTAAATGGTCCTTTGCTTCTTGGGATCAGACATTCAGACAGATTGTTTCCCAGCTACCTTCATGATATAGTGGCAAACTTCATGGAAAGCTGAGGCTATCCAGAGTAATCAGAAAAAGACTAATCCTGACTCTTGCCAGACACCATGGAAAGGAATACAAGTCATGTGACAAGTTGGATAGTCTATGAAGTACAACAGGAAAAAATAGTTCTGTTATAAATAATATAACAAATACTATAATATAAAAGAAATAGAGTATCTGTAGCTATCCTCTGTTACTTTAGAGCTATCTGCAAGTCTCCCATCAAGACTTCTCTGGTGTCAGATCCTGGACTGGTGCCATGCTCTTTTAATTTGGGAGCAAAAGGAGATTCCTGTAGCTTTGATCAAATGAAGTCAGTGGATATTTGTCCAGAGGGTCTTACCTCATGGAACACTGAAAGAGCTACAGGAAAAGCTTTGTTCTGTTCCAAGTCTCAGGGCTGGTCTGCACTGAGAATGTACGTAAGCACACACCCTTGAGACACGTAGCTAAGCTCCGCTAACCACTGGCGTAGACAGCAGTAAATCAATAAAGAAATCTATTGATCTAGCTCCTGTCTGTTGGGGAAGAGAATTAACAACCGCGAGGGAGAGCTCTTCCCATTGTTGTAGTGAATGTCTACTCTGAAGTGTTAGAGCAGTGCAGCAGCATTTGTGCAGCTATCTCAGTTTAAGTGTAGACATACCGTTAGCAGCCCATGGAAAATACACAAGATAAATTCGATCATCATCTACTTCAGGGTAGAGGATTATAACCCATACTTCCTATTTCTAGCCCTAGGCAAGCAGAGACAAGCAATATAAAGCCCTGTCTGAAACATCTAAACAAGTGTCTACAGGAGGCATGTCTTCAAAATATTCCCAGTCTACCATCCTCTGGTGGTTCTGATGTTTTGCTATTGGATAGCAGCATTTTTCTTTTCTCAGCTTTGGTCATTAATGTTTAATCTTCTCTTTGGACCTAGGGTGTGTCTCTCTAGTATCATGGTAGCAATATTTGCTTTAGGAGAGAAGGAAATTCACTTATCTTCCAGGACAGTTTCCTCTGATCAGGGTTCTGTACAAAGAGCAAACACACTGAGTGAAGTGGTTCCTGAAGTATCTTGGATTCAGGACAAATGCAGACACGTGGGCACAGGCTCAGGCTGATAATGAAAGTCATCAGATACAAGGTTTCATTTCAGTAGAATGTTAGCAGAAGACTGCGGTAAAGGAAAACAAGTGGTGTCACACACAACCAAAATCTATTGTTATAAAAGCCTGTTTGGGGAGTTGATCTCAAACAGAGGTATATTTCAGTGATCTGGAGTTTATATGGCACCTGTCCAGTAAATCTAGATATTCCCCCTGCATCTCAAATCTTGGCAGGTCTAACTCCAATTGTGTGGTATCCCCACTCCCACGCCTTATGAATGTAGAGACTGTGGATGTGGTTTTTTTTGTTTGTTTTCCCGCAAAGTGATCTTCCGAAGTGAGTATTGTGATGTCCTGTCCTTTTAGGTATTTAAGCACTCCCCACTTCCCAGTGTAAAGCCTCACTTTCATATTAATTTCAGCTTTTGCTATCTAGCTAATAAAGTAAGCTCTACAGATGGCTGTGTTTCTATCAGCTCCCGCTGTGCCTGTGTCTGTCTCCTTCTCTGCTTGATCCAAATATAACTGATACCAAAGGGACAGCCCATCCTCCTCCAGCTGAAACACAGTGATTCATTGAGGTCTTGAAACATTGCCCCTTCTATGGATAATGGACCTTCCCTAGTTGTGACAGCCAGTGTCTGAGAAAGTTTTCATAATAACTGGAAAGACCATGATCAGCTCTTTCCTAGGGAAAATTTCTCCTGTTATACGTGGAGCAAAGTTTTCTATTTCTCTGGGCACTGTCCATACAGCATATGAATACACAGTGTTTTAGACTATGTGTGAGTGAGCCTCCTAGCCTGGGTTGGTAAACGTTGTTTCGCAGGGATTGTGCTACTGCTCTAAAAATAGCTATATAAGCAGTGGTTTACATTACAGTGTGTGCAGGACTTCAAGGTCTGAAGTCCACCCAGCTCTCTAGGCTTCAGAGCCTAGCTCTAGTCTGAGCCACAACTTCAAAGTAACTACACAGCTATTTTTAGAGCATTAGTACAAGTCTGGTGAACCTGAGTCCGTCAGTTCTGGCCAGCAGGTTTGCTCTCACGGGCTCCAAAATGCCATGTAGACATACTGTAAGGGGAGATGTACATCAGGATGTACATGGTAAGAGTTAGATGTTAGCAGTGTGGCTCCTCCACCCAAAAACATCTCACGTATTTTAAATCAGATTGATGACTGGTGATCAGCCTATTTGCATCTGGAAACAGTAAATAATGTGCACTGTGACATCTGTGTTTGTCAGGATCCAGAATGGTGAGGTGGTGTAAGACATATTTCACAAAGCTGGACAGTGCCCCTGCTATGTCTCCTCACTTCTTCCAGTGCTTATCCAGGACAGTACAAATGGCAAGTTTGAATGGTGCCATTCTGACTGAAGCAGCTTTGGCTCTCTGGCCTGATTAATCTCACATTGGGTATTTGGATGCCTTTCTTGCACAGAGGAGGCCTGCTCTTGCAAACTGCTCTCCACCTGGGACCAGACAAGTTTAAAACGAAAAATGTGATGAAGTCGTAATTGTTCTCATGGACCCCAAAAGAGAAATCAACACACACAAGTTATTCCGTTGGATTGTCCAAAGTCCAAACTCCAACTACCAGTGTAATCTAACCTTGAGTTGCTCCAGGAGGGCTTTATTCTGGCAGTGTAGGAGTGTCCAAGCTAAAAGGTCAACTCTTTGCATATAATGTTCTCATCACCTTTAAGACAAGGAAGTTTTGTAAAAATCCAGCATGAACATTTTCTTTGACTGGTTTTATTCTAGCATCACACGTCACAGAATGTGAACTTGGAATCTCATTCTGATCTTGCCAGCACTACTCAGATTGAACCCCTATAAGGGGCATGAGTATACTTCCTGTCCAATAGAGTAGCTCTCCTGATGGCTACAATCACCAATCAGATGAGGGGTTATTTTTATTGGAAGTCGGGAGCTTTCTCCAATGAGACCGCTATTGTACTTCTAACTCATTCAGTCTTAGCCAATGTCCTGGCCCCCTTTCTTTTTCCTTTTGGCAGAAGTTTTCTCCATGCCTTAGTGGAAATTAGGAGAAATATGCAATTTACCTTTTTTGGATGTCCATGTTTAGAAGGATGCTTCATGCCCTGGAGTCACCATGCTATGAAAATCCCATTGTAATGAACCTTACATTTTCCTATTTGCCACGCTATTTGTGTTCATGTGAAAATTTCCTTTTGTTTGAGTAACAAGGCTCATAGATATGCCCCAGCCTGGATACAAATGGAAATTGACATTCATAGGTGAGGGTTGGCTTTCATTTGGTGGAATACATTTTATGCCCTGTATTAAGAGAAATTGTCCTTTTTTCTCAAAGTATATTTAACACAATCTGTAATGTAAGAAAGTAGATTTTGGTTTCTCTAATACTGGAAGTTAATCTTAGCGGGAAGGAATTTTCAGGCAGTTGACTGTTTCCCTCCTGCCATTGAATGGTAGGTCTGTTTCTGCTCCCAAACTGCAAAAGCTGGTTCAAGTATCAATGAAGCCTCTTCATTCACCCATAATTGAGACAGTGAATTGTTTCTCTGAGTACCTACTATCTACTCCAGTTTCTTTTTCCATCCCCAATCCCAATCAATGAATACATTGCCTAGCCAGTTCTGTTACTTTTAAACATTTGTGGTTGACACAAATACTGGGCTAACTGCACCTTTGACCCTCCTGGTCTAATTGAATCAACCCTCTTTCAGGCCTCGGACCGTCACCGCTTTTGGGGTGGAATTGCATACTTTTTCCTACTCACCAATCAGGGGGCAGTTCCCTGGCACATACCATGGTTCCCTCAGCCAGTCTGCCTTAGGCTCAGACCCTGCAGTTCTGTTCCCAATTGGAGCAATGACAGTGATGAGAAGAGACCAAATAAACTCTTCACGCAAAATATTATTTAGTTATAACAAAAGCACTTCATAGAGAACAACTTAAATAACAACAGAATGTAAGCGTATCCATCTTTTCCCTAAGGCTAATTCTCTGGATTTGGGAAAGCCCAACTTCTTTAGTCTTTCTCTCCACATATCTTTTGACAATTGATCCTCCCCCCCACACATGCCTTCTGCCTGTGAAAGTGTTTAGAACTGTTTAGTATTCTTTTATTCAGCTGGCTTATAGCTTTGGCAATCCATGTCTTGCGATGTGTTAGAGATAGGATCCTTATGCTAACAGCTTGGTCCCTTCTTTTGTGTTCTGGCATCGTCTTATCTAGATCTCTGTTCTTTCCACAGGCCCTTATTAAGTTAAATCAGTATTATCAAACAGGAAATTCTAACAGCCCAACATAGTTATGCAGTAACTTCACCTTGCTGACCAGGTCATATACAGTGTTCATACAAATATTACATCTCAGTTTCCATGACCATCACAGTGCGCTAAAAGCATAAGCTTTTTGGTTTTTACTCTTCTCTCTTTCCTTCCATCACTTAGCTGCTTTTTTAAAAATTTTGAATTCTGATCTTCTGAGGCAGTTGGTCAAACAAGAATTAGTGTTGAGGATGACACTAAATCAGGATTTACAATGGACAGAACTGTCTGTCTTGTACATGGAACTCTACTCTCTATCCTGAGGGAAAGGAGTAATTTCAATGGGTGTGTCTACACTTTCAAGTTAGGTTGACTTAAGGACGCTTAAGTCGACCTAAATAAAGCTGCGTCCACACCAGGCTTTCATTAAGTCGACTTAGACTTCCTTAAGTTGACTTAATAACTACCGTCTTTAGGTTGACTTAACCACTAAGTCAATTTGTTAAGTTGACCTAAAACCGGTGTAGACGCCCTAGGTCGACTTAATTTGACCTAGGGCTGAGGACAAGGGAGCCCCGGCTCCCTTCTCTTTGGGAAGCCATGGCTTCCCACAGCAAGGGAGCCGTGGCTCTCTTCTCCCCAGGACCCACGGCTTCCCGGGAAGAAGGGAACCACCGCTCCCTTCTCCCCAGGACCTGCAGCTTCCCGAGGAGAAGGGAGCTGTGTGGGGCTCCCCAGCCAGGGCTCCTTGTCCCCGGGAGACTCCCCTAGCCCGGGGAGCCACGCCAGTCGACTTAAGAATCTAGTGTAGACTCTCTAAGTAGACTTAAGGTCAATTTTAAGTCGACTTAAGTCGGCCTTGTGAAGTTGACTTAACAGAGTCAACTTAGCGTTTCTAGTGTAGACATAGCCAATGGGAATTATTTCTGTCCCCTGGGAGGGAAAATAGGCTTTCTTGGGAGCAGTACAGGTTGAGGGAAGTTCCATGCATTCTCTTCCTCCCTTGCACATCTACACAGCAGCTCGGTTCTGAACTTATGCACTGGGTTATACTAATACACAAGTCAAACACTGAGTACAATGTGTTCTCTTTGTCTGTGGGAATTTTTATACACAGAGTATTAATGGTAACAGTTAACGCTTTGAACTTATAAAGCACTTTATATTCTATAGCAGGGATGTCCAACTTTTTCGTGTCAGGGGCCACATTGGAATTTTTTTCTTGCTCTGGGGCTGAGGGTGTCTAGTGCTTGTGAGTGAAGCCTGCTTTTGCGGTCCTCCTCAGTATCATGTCCCCCCCCCCCCCACAGGCCAGGAGGGGTTCCAGCACTCCCCCCCAGCTGTCCCAGGGGCAGGAAGGGTTGGTTTGGGCAGGGAGCTGTGGAGGAAGGAAGGGGCAGGGCGGAGTGGTATGGCGGGGAGGGGCAGGGATGGCACAGACAAGAGGGGAGGAAAGTGGGAGCTGGAGATGAGGGGAGGATGCTGCTCTGCCCCATCAGCCCTCAGCTGACTCAGCTGTGGAGTAAGGGAGGGCAGGGACGAGTTGGGTGGCATACCTCGGGGAGGAGGACTGGCTGCTCTGCCCCATCAGCTGGCTGCACTGCCCCACTGGCCAGCTTGGGGCCTGCTGCTCTGCTCCACTTGCCCCGCTAGTTGGCTCTGGGGCTGGAAGAGAGGGAGTACGCCAGCTTGGGGCTGGAGCGGCAGTGGGGCATCCGCCGCCACTGCATCCCACCAGGCTGGGGAGCTGGACAGCAGCCTTTGGCAGGCCGCAGTCTGGCCTGTGGGCCGTACATTGGACATCCCTGTTCTAGAATCTTAGTCTTTTACAAGTACTAGGTAAACCTCTGAACATCCTTCAGTGCTAGTTTGCTATTTTGTAGTAGGGCTTTAATGATTTATCCTGTAGTAATGTGGTGGGAGAGCCAGTAACGGAACCCAGCAATTCTGTCTTTTATCCTTTGTTCTTACATAAATGACCTGAGATTCTTCCAGTAGCTACAGGACAACTGACACCTAAGACTGTCAGAGTTTAAAATATGACACTGAAGTTAGTGTAGGAAGTGCAGATTTTTTAGAAGAAACTAAAATAGCTTTTTAAACTGCATATACTGTAAAAGAGACCATCAGATGTACAAAGCAGAACCGCTTCTAAGCTGTTAAAATAATACATTGCTACTGTTAGATGATTTTCATACACCTCGTAATAAGTAAGCTTGTAGTACATTCACAAGTGTATATTTAATTCTGTTCTTAATAGGCAACATATATTATGCAGTGCATTATGGTGACGGTATGGTAGCTCAGTATGTTGGGAAAGCACCAAATGAGCTGCTGTTTTTAATAACTGTAATTCTACTTCTGATATGCTTTTTTCTTTTAAGAGCAACAAGTGCCAGAATTCTATTAGGGAGAGGGAGAGAGAGAGAGAGAGTTGTAAAAGAGAAGATAGGTTTTATAAGGGTAAAATGATAAGATTTCTTGTCTGAGAAAATTATCTCAAGGTTGCATCTGTTCACTGAAGGAAAGTGCAAGCTGAGGTATTTATAATGCATAGAAAAATCAATAGTCCAAAACAATGGACTCTTAGTCCAAAACAATCAAACATATATAGTTATAATATAGATACAAAATGATAAAAGTGCTTCATGCTTTGCTAAATTGTTATTTGAATAGTACATGTAATGATAATTCAGATAATCCAGATTTATTGGCTTGTACCTTATTTCATGGCAATTGTATTTTCTATATTTAAAATAAACCATAAAACTAGTGCAAATACATGCTTAATATATTTCAATAGCATAGAAATGTATAAAGTTAGATTGTGAGTTTCTGTTTTTGTTTGTTTTAAACTTCTACCAAATTAAATCTTCCAGGAGACTCAACCATTTGGTAATAGGAAGAATTGCTTATCCAAATGAAGGATTTAACAATCCCAAAACTTTTTTTATTTGCAAAGACAACTTGTGTGGACACTTTTGTATCTAAAGCTGTTCATCAGATAACCATATGACATTTCTTACTAAGAGAAGAATATGTATTCATGTCTGCCTTTTAAAAAAAAACCTTTATTTTTTTGGGCTGATGCATACTATCGCTATAAGCAAAAATGAATAAATGATAGGAGGCTGAGTGTGGGGGTGGTATCTGATGAATTTGAGGCTGATCTGAAAGAACCAGGCACTGAGCAAGGTTTGGGTCAGCTTGCTCTTAGAAATACCAGCAGCCAAGATGAAGGGGGTATCTTCATTAGAGTCATAGAATCATAGAAACTGGAAGGGACCATGAAAGGTCATCGACTCCAGTCCCCTGCACTCATGGCAGGACCAAGTACCCTCTTAAACCATCCCTGACAAGTGTGTGTCTAACCTGCTCTTAAAAACTTCCAGTGGTGGAGATTCCACAACCTGCCTAGGCAACTTATTCCAGCGGTTAATCACCTTGACAGTTAGGAATTTTTTCCTAATGTCCAACCTAAACCTCCCTTGCTGTAATTTAAGACCATTAATGCTTCTGCATTAGTGGGAATCTTTTTTTCCCTCTCTTTTTTTAATACTGGTCCACGGCTTATACATTTCTTGTAATTTAAGCCTTGAATTTCAGTGAATTTACTGGGATCCTCTTCATCATTGAAGTGCATTAAAATTAACTGATAAGTGAAAATCAGAGGAAACTACAAACACTAGTGCTTGGGACCTCCCTTGACCCTTTGTTAAATTTTATTTCTCTTTTGCTTCCTCCCCTTCTACTGTTGTTCTGATACATTTAATCCCCACGTGGGAAGCACCCTCCCCATTTCCAGATTGCCAACCCATCTCCATTCAAGTCTTCCTTAAAATATGCACTTTCTTATGTGTTGCCCAAAAGGAGTTAGTTAAAAACCCACAAAACCATCCCCATCTTCTGGGTTTCCCAATTTGAGCCATTTTCTGTGTATCTATTTTATAGATTTGAATCTCATCAGGGAAAGACCTTAATGCTGTCTGTTCAAGAGATTGGGACAAAAATTCTAATCAGATTTGTATACTCCAGTGATGCATTGGAAATAGTATTTAGCTTTCAGTAAAACTCTTTTCTTCCCTTTCCATACTGAGACTTTTATCTAGATATTGTAGATATCAGATTCAGATTGTCTATTCATTTTTCTAGCTCCTAAACCGATGTAGCTAATAGTGTGACCAGATGTCCTGATTTTAAAGGGACAGCCCCAATATTGGGGGCTTTGTTCTATTTAGTGCCTATTACCCCCCATTCCCTGTTCCAATTTTTCCAAGCTCATTATCATGTCACTCTAGCTGAAAATACTTCATGAGGACTGGAAGAGGTAGTCTTCATGCCATGTTTTGACTAAATGATAAAACTCTGATGTGTCTTAACACTAGTTGTTCTCACTTTCTTTCTAACATTTACCCTTCTGTATTTTTGTAAAAGAGAAAAATAGAGTATTTTGGTTACATTGGTATTTTTTATTTATGAGTGCTTTGTATTGGAACATTCTTCCTGTTCATAGCATAGAAATTTGATCTCAAGTTTAACTTTGACTTTCTAAAAACTGCAGATCTGTGTTATCACTATAAATACCACTCATCTAAAGTAGACCATACTTTAATAATTGAAAATACATGCTTGTCAGTAACAGTTGGTATATTTAGACTTTTTTTTTTTAAAGCTGTTAAACCCGGGGCGTCAAAATCACTTGCTCTGGTGGGCCAAATTTGATTTAAATGTACTTTAAGTGGGCCATACATACCATAAATCAAAACACTATGACACTCTTGTGGCATCACGGAAAAGTGCTGTGTATGCAAAACTGCGCTCCATGATACCTCTCTCTATTCTCTCTCTTTCTCTGTGTTAGAGAGAAAGTGTGGTCTCACAGAGCGCAGTCTCGCATACCCAGTGTCCCATGATGTCACGAGACTTGATGCTCTTGCAGCATTGCAGAGTGCTGGGTATGCGAGACCCCTCCCCCCCTCTTTGTTAGGGAGAGATTGTGGTCCCACCAAGTGCAGTGGTAGACTGGATGGAAGAGGTTCGGTCCACGGGCTTCATGTTTGACACCCCTATAAAAAGCTTTAACTGTGGGAGAAGTATATTAAAATAAGACTTTTGGTAAACAATGAGTTGAATCCTGCAACCCTCATTTATGTAAGTCCTTGTTCATAAGTAGTCCCACTGCATGTACCACGGCTACTTATTACCACTGAAGCGTCACGTTGTGTATCAGTTTCTCATGCTGAAAATGAGAATTGAGGGATTGTTCGTCAGGATTAACATAGTTTTTTTTTCATTATGGCTGGGATTTAGGAATTTAGTATGCTTCCATGCTTTTTTTGAGGCATAGTAAGCAGTTTAATTTGAATGGTATTCTCTTATTTTATGCAAGGCTATTTTTCTAGAAAGGAAATCTTGTAAACAAAGTATAACCTCACCATATGGAACTTTGCATATACTGTGATATAGTTGATTAGAATAATATTAAGACCTGTTTTCTTTTTCTTTATCGCAGATCTATCCATGGCAGTGCAGAAATTTTCCCAGTCACTACAAGATTTTCAATTTGAGTGTATTGGAGATGCTGAAACAGATGATGAAATTAACATTGGTGAGTTCTGTACTCCATTCACAATAATACTCTGTTTTATGAAATGTAAAAAAAAATATTGCAATAATAAAGTTGTAAGCAACAAAGTTAATGTCCATAGAGTATGTCTATGCTACAGATTCTACAGCAGCACAGGTTTTGCTCATCCATCCCTGAAAGCAGCAATAAGTAGGTTAATACTAACCTAGCTGTGTCTGCACAAGGGGTTTGGTCAGCTTATGTATGATGCTTAGGGGTTTGAATTTTTCACACTCCTGAGTGACATAGCTATACTGATCTAAATTTTATGTGTAGACCAGAGGTGAGTTGAGCATGTAAGAAAAAATCCCTGGAAAGCTGTGATAACACTTCATTTATCTTTATGCATCAAAATGTGAAGAGTGCATGCAAAAATGTAGCTCAGCCTATATCCTTGAGAATGCCATTGAGTCAAGTATGATTTGTTTCAAACCCTGCTAATTCCTCTAAATGAAAACCAGTTCTCACTGGGCCAGCAAAAAGCTTCACTATTCCCTAGGAACAAACTTCCTAACCATCATTGGTTTTCTTGCTGCGATCATTTTGGCACTAGATCTATTCAAATGAAGGGCAAAACCATGTTTTCTGTTTGTTTGGTTTTAACTTAGAAAGATGTGGAGTGAGGTTTTTGTTTGTTTGTTTTTGTTTTCTTTGAATGGCAGGGCAAAAAACCAAACCAAACAAAAAAAGCCGAACTGATCTCAAATTAAAACAAAATAAAATAAAATTGCTTCAGACAGACATAAGGCTTGGAAAATTTCTGCCGAAGAGGTGATTCAGAAAGTTTTATAAGCCACTTCCTAATAGGGTTTAAGCTGGACACACTTTAAATAATGGCAAGGGATCAATAATTTTCTAACTATAGAAAATAGGGGGTCTTCTTCCAAGATCAGAGACCATGGCTTAGTTTTCTCTTTTCAAGATGCAGTTGGTTGGTCAAACCAAAATTAATACCTTTGTACAAGATACTTCATCAAAGTGGTAGCCCTGCTTAGAAATGAGAGCTCTGTAAAGAAGTTGACAAAAAAGAAACCAGTTGAGATAATAGTAAATCAGGTAGCAGCATAACAGTGTAAATACTAATTTGTTCAGTTGGGTTCAGGTTACATGAACGGAAAATGAACTACTTTGTGTGTCAATAAAACCATATATACTGAAGAACAGCTAACAAACTTTCAAAATGCCTTTGACAAAGTTCCTCACAATAGGCTATTAAGTACTCAGAATGCTGACAAACAGCTGTTATAAACTTGAAACTGGCTAAGAGACAGAGAACAAAGAACCGGGATAATGATCAGTTTATAGGATGGGAAAAGGTCAGCCATAGATGCCCCAGCCCCCGTGTTCTGTATTAAGACTGGTATTTAATGTATGTATTAATGATTTGGTGAAGGAGTGCAAAATTAGGTAGAAAACTTTCAGGTTGCATGAAGAAATAAAGAATTTTTTTTGCATAGCACATAATCAGTGGAGCTCATTGCTGCAAGGTGTTTACTGAGGATAAACAAATAGAGTCCTGTGGCACTTAGGACAGAGGCTTGATATGATTTAGAAAACATGTTTATAGAGAGTTGGAATATAAAATTCTGTGTAAAGTAGATTTAAAGTAAAATCCTGATTCAGATATAAGAATCGCCAGTCTCAATAAGTTCTGAGAATTTCATCAGCAAAAGCGTTATTTTGCTCCCATTCAAGTCAATGTGGCGGGAGAAACCTAGTTAATTTTAATTGCGTATAAGGAAGGTCCAATGTATCATCTTTCCACGTCCAACTTACTATATACCCCTTGTCTTCAGAATCTGTGATTGGTTCAGTTCTTCATAATACTCTAGTTTTCTGCTGTGTAGCTTTGGGAAAGGACCCAAAGTGAATATGTGAAATATTCAGGTACCTGATTTTAGAGAAAGTCTTCAGATGACTGCTGGAGCAAGATTTTGCAGTCAAGGGTGCTGACCACTCACAGCATCATCCTCTGTCCCTTCACCTAATTTCAGCTCAGTAAAGAAGGAGGGCCCGGAAGGCAGAGAGAGGGTTGGAGAGGAAATCTGCCCCAAATTCACCTAGCTCCAGTGGCTCCTGTCCTATGGGACTGGACCCAGCTCTCCATTCTGAGCATTGCGAACTAGCACATGGGGGCGCGTTGCCATTCATGTTTAGCCCAGCTGCTGTCCATCATGATTGAGGGGCAGCCGGATCAAATTTCAGAGAGAGGTGTTGTGACATAGCGAACAGGGTCGTATCACCACATGACCTCGTGTGTCAGTTCACAACACCCAGAACAGGGAGCCGTCACTGCCGAACCCCATGAGAGAAGATGGTAGTGTACACCTAAAAGCTGCCGTGGGAGCTATCAACCCTCCTCTCTGCTGCCCACATCAGTCCCCCAGTTCAAAGCTGGTTCTGAGCTGAACATTTAGCATCTCTATTTAATGGCTCGCTATTTGTCAGTGCAGTAGATATGGCACTTATGATTTTAAAATCTTTTTTAAACAGTGTGAGCTGTAAAATTTACTGGTAGGCTTCACCTTGACAATTAGCTATCCACAAAAAAAGGGATTTTGAGATTAACACTTGTAGAAGGTAGTTAATATCTTTTTACATGATGGATAAAAGACCATCCTGTACAGATTTACAATATTGCAATGAAATGCATTTACAAAAATTTTAGGATACAGCAATATAAGGTTGAATTAGAGCCATACTTACTACCTAGATATACGAGTATGAGACATAGGCATAAATCCCAAGAGGTATTGTGGATGTTCACATCTAAATTTTATATACCTTTATACATTTTGATATATTCACAAAGCAGAAAATCATATTGGTTATCAGGCCGCCAAATATTTTTCTCTTTGGTGTGTTTTACACTCTCCTGTGTGATCAGTGGTTATCTTCATTAATAATTGTGTACTGTTTTGTAGTATTTTTGTTTTTTGTCTGTCTCTCCGCCCTCTCCTTCCCCCCACTATCTTTGGCAGTTTCTTTATATTTTTATGGTTGATAAAAGTCTAGCTCATGGCTATGTATGATATGCAGGGTGTATATTTAAACTAAAGTTCGCAATATCTGTCAAAGCTGTATAATCTGAAATTCAGTCAATGCTTAACTTTAAATAACAAAACAGCAAACTATTTACTTGGAATTATTTTAGCCTCAAGTTATTTAAAGATGGTCCTGATTGGTCTAAGTGTGGATCTTAAATGTGTTGAAGAAAGGATATTTTATTTGGATGTTAAACAGGCATTTAAAACTATTTAGGAGGAACCAGAGAGTTCAAGATGTTTGGCAGCTGATTTATTTCACTTTGCTCTTCAAAGAAGGGATTTCTACCTTCCAAGGCAGTCATTTGCTGATGGATTGTCATGTGTATCAAAGAAGCTTATAGGAGTAAAAGGTAAACTGGCAGGAACTGAATCCCAGTCCAATAGAGCTTGGGGGTGATATTGTGCGCTTTTATCGAATAAGCCTCAATTTTTGATCTCCCTAAAGCATTGACCTAGAATTTGGTCCCTATCTTTACAAGCCATTGCAAGGCTGATGTTTACTCATCATCAAAGACAGCGTTGAACAGATGAATCCTGCTATCGTTGCCTCTCTCCTCCTTTATCTCTTTGGAGAAGCTATTGCTTTATGGTTTCTACAGTTGCCAAGCTGCTATTAGTTGAGATTTTGATTTTATTGCTACTGGGAAATGTGACCCTAAAGTCTTTGCACACTTATCGAAATATCAACTGCCCCATAATTATAGACCCCTTGTAGTGACTCCATTTTTAAGGTGGTATGTCACAACCCTCTTACAAGGAATTTTCATTTCATTAATATAGGTTATAGATATAAATTGATTTTAAACATTGTTCTGAAATATGTGTACAGTGTGCACCGTAAAAGTTTCTTGCATGTTGAGATGCACGGCATTGTGACTTCTGACAGGATTCAAAGGGGGGTAGCTATGTTAGGCTAGTTCATCAAAACAAACAAGGAGTCTTGTGGCATTTTTAAAGACTAACAAATTTATGTATCACATGAGCTTTGGTGGGATTTTCTGGCAGGATTGTTCACTTTAAGAAGTAGTCTCTAAAGTCAGTAGATTTTTCAAAATGAAGAAAATATTTTAAGCAGAGCTGGATGAAAAATGAAACATTTGTTTCAAGGAGTTTTGAGAAAGATGCATAGTTTTTTTGTAAAACCAAAACAAAGAAGGAGTTCTGTTGCACTTTTAAAAAACACTAACAAAAATATATTTGAACTTTTTGAACATATTTGAACATGAACTTTTGTGGGTAAAATCCCACTTCGTCAGATGCATGAAATAAGAAATTGGTTTTTTTGTGTAACTTGTCTTTTCTAAAGATGTTTTTAAAGTGGTAATAATTTGAATAATTTCACTTGCAGAGACCCCTCCATAATCTTCAAAAACCTTTTGATAGTCACAATATTTTTGAAAAATGAAAGTTTGATAATATTTTTTTAAATAAAAATACCTTTAAAAATAGTTAAAGTTTTTGTTGAGAGAACTTTTTTTTTTTTTTTTTTTTTTAAATTTCAACTATCTCTGCTTTAGGTTTGACCACTTGCGTATGTTTTTGGAAAATTGGAATTAAGTAAATTTTTTATTCTTCTAATAACCTTAACTCTGGCTCTATATCCTCTTCTACCAAATACTAGGAAATGTACTTATATAATATTACAAATTCAGGTTTTTAAAAATCTTAACAAATTAAAATGCAATACATTCTATAAAGCATCCTGATTTCCTGTATCTCCATTAGGGTAAATAATGTGGGTAATGGAGCATTGTGTGATTAAATATGTAGAGTGGGTTTTTAAAAGATATATTAAGGAGACTAAATGTGTAAGGGATCTCTGCAAGCGTGGGTTTTTTTGGCTTAGAGTGAGAATGTGAAATTTGAAGTAATAATAATGAGGATGTCAAATTATTGTGGCAAGATCAGGAGTTAAAGTAGGCCGGAACACACAGGAACGGTGTTCTGGGGCCCACAAATTCAAGGGGTCAGCGTTCCGGGGCCCCTAAAAATAGAAAAAGCAGGCGGAACGCACGTTCCGTTCCGCTCTGCCCTGGCCTGGGAGCTGTAGCCAGCCTGGGCTGCTCCTTCAGGGAGAAACAGCCTCAGGCTGAGCCAGTTGGGAGCTGCCTCCTGTGTCGTAGTGCTGGGAGGGTTCCCTCTCTGTGTGTGCTGGGCTGCTCAGCCTACATAGACATGTAATCCTTCCAGCTTAGGACCCAGGAGGGAGCATTTAACTGCAGCACAGCACTGGAGCCCCTGCAGGAAAGGAAAGTGAGGGAAACTATGTGGGTCTGATCAAGGGGACCCCTTAACATCCTCACCCGCACCCCTGCCAAGTGAGGGGGGGATGAGGCTACCCAGCTCCAGCCAGGGGCTTGGGTCCCAGCTGCAGCAGAGGACAGTAAGTGATGGGGGCCAGGCCAGCCCTTCAAGGGGGTGGGGGTGGGGAGGCTGGGATGGGGATGGGGATGAGGCTGGAGGGGGCAGCATGTGAGGCCAGGATCAGGGGGAGGGGGGTGTCAGGGGCAGAGTGTGAGGCCAGGATTGAGGTCAGGGAAGTGCAGAGGGGTGGAAGGGGTAGCGTGTGAGGCCAGGATCGGGGCCAGTATTTTTATGGAGCGATAACCGATGTATATGGTACTGAGAAGTGGTTGCAAATGCCAGCGTGGGCTGGGGTCCACACATGCATGAAGGGGGCCCGGACGATATGGGAAGGGAGCCCAGAGATTAGGAGGGTTCCGGGGCCTGTCAAATTATACTTTAACCACTGGGCAAGATATGTTGTTGGTATGCTATAGTGGTGGAGTCCATGTATAGAAAATAAGAACAATGTTATGGCTATAGTAAACTCACAGATGGGGGAAGGTACAGTTGGGTTTTTTAAGTATGGAGGCAAGATGGTACTAGCCCATTCTGAGTGAATTAACTGGTTGGTATTCCGTAGCCCACCGGTGAGGGGGAGTCATCACGGTTCTGTGGTCCATGTTAGAAATATATACACTGGGTAGTGGTAAGAATATCAGCAAGGGATATAGGAACAGAATTAAGGTTGTTTGTGTGTCAGTTACCTGACTTCCAATTTGTGGGTCAGGTACCTTACTTCCAATGGTTAATCTGTAGCTAAATCTTTTTAGTGTTTTCAGGGTTTTTTTAAAAAAACTATTGAACATCTTTTTAAAAAGACCTTGATGTCCTGGAGTGATAATGTATTATAAAATCTAGGTGTACTTTCCTCTATTATCTTTGTTAAAATCCAGTCAGTTCTAATGGCCAAGAGAATATGCACTCCTATGCTGCTGTGTCTAACTTGTTTAGTGATTTCAAACCATTAGTTTCAGCAGCTTCTAAATTCTCATATGGATATTTGTTCTTTACTGAGGTTCTTGCGAAACACATACAGACCTAGCTATACAGTGTTTTTTTTGTGACGGTACGCAGGGGCACAGAGTATTGGCACCTATTTTGTTGGCCCTGCTGCCCAGCTGGGGGGTGGGGTCAGCAGGAGAAAGGAGTGCGTCGTCGGAAGAAGAGGGTTGGCACAGAAAGAAGAGGGGTGGGAGAGGCATTTTTCAAATTCACTGTCAAAATATGAGTACTGGCACCTTTAAAAAAAAAAAAAAAAAAAAAAAGCACTGTAGATATATATAAATCTGACATGCTGCAACTCTATCCTGCAATCATTTTCTTTTGAAGATTATTTTTTTGGTATGAGATCACAGTAATGAAAATGAATTGGCATAAGATAAATATTAACTGCCTAGAGAGAGACTATGTTACAGGCCATGCCAGGTTTGCATCTGGCAGAAGCAGAAGACTGTATTTTCTTTACTCTCAGTGACCTCTCTCCTGGCCTTACACAGTGTGGAAAAAGAAGCTGTCTGATTCAGATGCACAGTAAAGAAGACCTGGACTTTTGAGAAGATTTGGGAGGGGGGGGTAAATTGGTACAAAGAGCCTAGGGTGAGGTGGCTGGGACTGGAGACAAGGAGAGGACAAGGGGAACTGGATTGGGATAGTTGAGAATGGAACTGGGAGTTGGCAGGAATGAGCTCGGATAAGGAACCGGGGAGGAGACTGGGGCTGATGGAGATTATGTGGGGAGGAGACACATCTGGCAATGAATGAAGGTGTCTGTAGGTTTGGGGCAGCAATTTGTTCGGCGAAGAGCTGGGGCAGATGGGACACTGAGATATTTGATGAGCTGCCCAGGAGGGAGGTAGGGACAGGCAATTAGTGGGGATGGGATATGTGGGTGGGAAGAGTACGGGAGACCAGGGATTTTTGAGGAGAGAGATTGGATGAGGAGCTGCTTGAGAACTGAGAGTGATTGGACAACAAGTCTGGTACTGGCTAACTGAGTAGAATGGGACTGTAAAAACCCACTAGACTTGGAGGAGGAGGGATTCGAGAACTGCTTCTCTCAGTCTTATTTTGGTTACCTGACTGTTGCTGAGACTAGTCAGATTGTGATTTCTCAAAATCAATGCCCCTATAAGAATTACAAAATTTTTGTGTACCCGTATATCATATATTGTTTGTCCTATAAAACCACAATTTTATAGGCTTGGTGTTTATAGATCCATTTTCTGTATAGGTAAGACTTGTTTAACTGTTCTTTCCTAATGAGAATTCAGAGTGATGTGAAGGTGTTCAAATTTAGTGGTCAGACATTTTTACTTCAATTCCTATAGCAATTGTCTAATATATTTGTCAGCCAGTAATACAGTTTTAATGTATCAGATGAGCCGATGTCTTTGCTATGTGGGGTTTTCTTCCTTCAGTGATCCTACCTGTACATAACCTTATGCTGTTGCAGTAAGATGCTCAACATTCACGAAAGGTGGCTGTATTGTAAAATGTCCATCTGCAAACTTCTTGAAAATACCTAAATAAAAAGAACACTTCCTGGTATTTATGACTTTTTATTTAGTTTATTACATAATAACAGGTCCAAAATTCATAATTGGAAATATTACTGTAATTCACAAAGTGAATTAATTCTCTTAAAATCTAATGAAACCCCAGTGATAAGGGTTTTTTAAAATTCTCCTTTGTTAAAGTCCATTCTTATTGTCTTAAGGTAGGATTCAATAGCAACTAGACTCTGAATATGCCATTTCATGGAGAGTACTTGTTTTTTAACTAAGAATCATCCGGACAAGGCTTTTGATTATTCTGTCTGTTAATTTTCTGATGTAAGCACTTTCCGGCTCACAGATGGTAAAGTTGGTGACATTCACAATGAAAGTGTCCCACAACCTGTCGTTGGAAGATAGATTGCCTACGGCGCAGGCTTGATATGGGGGATTCTGGAGCTGTGTCCTGTCAAGCAGAATTGTCTCTCATTGAGATTAACGAGGAGATCAGGAAATGTTCCCTGATGGTGCTAGGCAGGATGGGCCGGCAAGCCTAGGAGTATGTCTTTATATAGAAATCTGTGTTACTGTTTTATAATTTCTTTCCTACCTTCTGAGCACCCTGTCCTAACCACTTAGTGTTGCTTAGGTAAAAGTAAATTTAGTTCTATCCTAGGAGGGTATCTATCCTACCATCAAGATTCCATGTTCTGAGTCAAAGGCTAGAAGTAGGATAAGATTTTCTCATACTACGTTTGAGCCACACTGATTTTCTCATGGGACTACTTTATATTTTTACCCTAGTTAATGGATTCTTTACAGTTTCTTAATTTCCTAAATTTCCTAAATTTTCCTAAATTTCCTACATTTTCAAGGGATTTTAGCGTTGTCTACTAATATCTGACTATAGTATAGATGATATTTACTTATTCGCCAAAAGTATATAATAAGTCAATTTATGGCTCTGTACTATGCTTCCATTTATCTTTCTCTCCATTATTGGGGGGAATATTAAAATTAATTTAGGGTTTTTTACAGTCACTTTTAACATTACTGTGTCCCAGTCCAAAATTACTTAAGCATTTTATGCACAGGCTGTAAAATGTGTTCCTGTCTCCCTCAAATAAAAATCAAAGATACCGGTAATCTGTTTTTTAAAGCACTAAACATTGAATGATTCCTACTGTGGAGCATTTGAACAAGCTTCTTTGAAAGTCGCAGTGAAATTGGGTTCATGGAGATAAACTTAGAATCATAGGGCTGGAAGGGACCTCAGGAGGTCATCTAGTCCAACCCCCTGCTAACAGCAGGACCACTCCCACTAAATCATCCTACCCAGGGTTTTGTCTAACCGAACCTTAAGTATCTCCAAAGACGGAGATTCTACCACCTCTATAGGTAATCCATTCCAATGCTTCACCACCCTCCTAGTGAAAAAGTTTTTCCTAATATCCAACCTCGATCTCCCCAGCTGTAACTTGAAACCATTGCTCCTTGTTCTGTCCTCTGTTACTACTGAGAACAGCCTAGCTCCCTCCTCTTTGGAGCACCCCTTCAAGTAGGTGAAGGTTGCAATCAAATCCCCCCTCAGTCTTCTCTTCTGTAGACTTAAATAAGCCTCATTCCTTCAGTCTCTCCTCATAAGTCATGTTCCCCAGCCCCCTAGTCATTTTTGTTGCCCTCTGCTGGACTCTTTCTAATTTGTCCACATTCTTTCTGTAGTGGGGAGTCCAAAACTGGACACAGTATTCCAGATGGGGCCTCACCAGTGCCGAATAGAGGGGAATGATCACATCCCTCGATCTGCTGGCAACACTCCTACTGATGCAGCCCAATATGCCATTGGCCTTTTTGGCAACAAGAGCACACTGTTGGCTCATATCCAGCTTCCCGTCCACCATAACCCCCAGGTCCTTTTCTGCAGTGCTGCTACTTAGCCCACCGGTCCCCAGCCTGTAGCAGTGCATGGGATTTTTCCGTCCTAAGTGCAGGACTTTGCACTTGTCCTTGTTGAACCTCATGAGGTTTCTTTTGGCCCAGTGATCCAATTTCTAAGTCTCCCTGAATCCTGTCCCTGCCCTCCAGCGTGTCTACCATTCCCCCCAGCTTGGTGTCATACGCAAACTTACTAAGCATGCAATCTATCCCATCATCGAGATCATTAATGAAAATGTTGAACAGAACCGGCCCCAGGACCGACCCCTGGGGCACTCCACTTATTACTGGTTGCCAACTAGACATTTAGCCATTGATTTCTACCTGCTGAGCCCATTGATCTAGCCAGTTTTCTATCCACCTTACGGTCCAATCATCCAACCCCATACTTCCTTAACTTGCTGATGAGAGTGCTGTGGGAAACCGTATCAAAAGCTTTGCTAAAGTCGAGGTATACCACATCAACGGCTTTTCCCGCATCCACAAATCCAGTCATCTCATCATAGAAGGCAATCAGGTTGGTCAGGCACGATTTGCCCTTGGTGAATCCATGCTGATTGTTCCTGATCACTCTATTTTCCTCCAAGTTTTTCAGAATGGATTCTTTGAGGACCTGCTCCATGATTTTCCCAGGGATTGAGGTGAGGCTGACCGGTCTGTAGTTCCCCGGATCCTCCTCCTTCCTTTTCTTGAACATAGGTACTATATTTCTTCCCCAGTTCTAAGCCGCTCTCCTTTGGAAAATACCTTATTTTAAAACCAACAGTGATCATTACGGTCTTTATTCAGATATGCAGTCGACAGCATCTGCAGCATTACTAATTAATACTACAACACAAATGAATAATGGGTACAGTGACATGCATATCAATTACAATGTACTTTTCTACAGTTTGAATAGTTAAGTCATACAAAAATTGACATTTGCTTGCAGCAGCAAATAGTATGATGGATGTTACTGATTTGTTAATAGAACCTAAAAAGGCTTTAGACTAGGGCACTCTTCTTATCACCAATGGCTGCCTGTTTCTATTTCCCCCCTCCCCCCCCCCCAGTAACAAAGCCAGAATGGCAAAGAGCCAAGAATCTTGGATGTTAAAGGTGCATCGTTTTTCATTCAATTATAGCTATTCACCTTTGAAATAAAGATACTGTTGAAAAGATAAAGAATCTAAAGTGCGAGCGAATGAACGACACTGAGAACAGTTGTAAATCAGGCATGCCTCATGAGTCTGCTAATGTTAAACATGACTGCACACACAGTGCTGTGCAGCAAGAGTCTGTGTACGCTGTACCTGGGGGATGTAATTCTCAGCTTTGGTAGACAGATGCACTAGCAAACGAGCTAAAAACAGAAGTGTGACAGCGGGAGCAATGGCATGGGCAGTGGATTTGGTAGTTGTCAGAGGACAACACTGTCCCAGATTCTAGGTATGTACTTAAGCAATTGCTCTTGCCACATGAGCACTCTGCTATTTTTAGTGTGCTGACTTGAGCAGAGCTAGTGTGTGTATGTGAGTGGCATGATTTTGCGTGGAGCTGGAGCCCAGTTTTGCAAGGATGCACGAAGCTCCAGCCCTGTTGCAAATTTGACCCCTCAGATTGGCTGTCTGCCACATTTGCCTCCCTCCTGGAGCACAGTAGTCAGTCAGAATTGCTGCAGGCAGAGCTCTCTCCCCGTCTTCATAGCAGTCTGAAATCATTCTCACGGGGAGGGGGAGGGGGGAAATATGGAGGAGGGAGTTAAGGAGCTTGACAGCTGAGAACAGCTTCCCTCATCCTTTCCCCCTGTGAGCTTCAGGGACCCTTCTCCTCCTCCCGTCTCCCTCTGCAGCACCCAAGCTGGGAAGTGGAGTGGGGAGAGAAAGGGGTGAAAAACCATTGGAACTGCTTCAGCCTGGAAGCTGGAAAGGGAACCCTACTGCAGTCTCCTCTAGCCTGGGAAAATGGGGAAAAATCTCAGGAGGATCAGAGTTGGGATTTGAGTGGGGTCTAGGTGGAGGCAGAATTAATCGCGGAGCTAGGGGATAGGGACAAGAGCGCCTGTGGCGGGGGCCAAAATAACCTTACTTAATAAATTTGGGGGAATTGCCAATACTAATTGTCACTCCCTCCTTTCTGCCTCAATTTGTGATCATTTGAGGTTAACAATACTACCTACATTTGTAGGCTAAGATGCTGAGCAAATGGGAGATGGAAAAATTTGTGAGTAAAAGACAGCAATCTTGCTTCTTTAAATTTTATTTTTTCCTGTTTATGCACCTTCATTACTTCTAAAAATTATTGAATTCATACCCTTGCCATTTGAAGTTGTATTTACTTAATTATTAAGGTAATCCAGTAAAGCTGAATCTTTTTGCTACTCCCCCCCAATTTATATGTGCCTCTTATTTGAGTTTATGATGTTGATGATGTTAAAGTGTTAGTATGCTCAGATCTGAACAAGACACACAGATGAAGGTAGAAAGTGAGATCTTCAAAAGAACCTAAGTGTCAGAAAAGCATGGGTGCTACTGAAAGTCAGTGGGACCTGTGCTCGTAAGTCACTAGGTGCTTTTGAAAATGCCACCCAGCATCTTCCCTAAAGATCTCAGGGCATAACCCTGGGTTCTCCTGAAGTCAATGGTAAAACTCCCACTGATATCAGTGGTGGAAGATCAGGCTCTTAGAAACAATAAGGTCAGAAATAGACTAGGATGGCAAGAGTATGTCCACATTGATGGTAGCAAATTGGCCACCATCAGATGAATTTTTCCGGACCGACTGGTTGGTCAGTAAAGACATGGTCAGTCAATCTGGAAGTCGATCTAATAAAACCATCCTCTGAAGTTACTTAGCACATTTACCATCAGTGCAGCACAGTGAAGATGGCATGCTAACGGAAAGTTGTGAAGTTGATGGGAGTTACGCAAGCTACTGTGCGTAGTTTAGGTAACTGCTGCTGAATTTTGCCAGCAGTGTAGAGCGGGTGCAAGAGGAAAGGTGAAAGTTCTGTGGGAAAAAACCTTTTTAGAAATGTTGTAAAGTCACAGCTTAGTTATTGGAGAAAAACTGATGGCTCTTGTCTCATAGTTTTGATTTTCATTCCTCTTTTTGTTAGCAAGGTGCAGCCTAAACAGAACATTAAAAGGTATTTATGTTTCACCCTTTGACTGATTAATCCTTTTACAAGCAAGAACACAGTGTCCGAGAACTGTACTATGATGACAGATGTGTTAACTGGCTTTAGAGGTTCAATTAGCAACCTGACAAGATGATGGCGTTCTACCAAATCATTATTAATTGAGCACCAAGAAGTACATCACAAGTGGTGGTGTAGCTACCTTGTTCGAACAGAATTTTCATCTTGCTCGTAGCGATTATGGCTTATGTGATCTTTGCTGACTCATGTCTGAAGCTGTTAATGGGATGATAAAATTGCTGGTTATTAGCAGTGTGCAGAACTATTAATCCTATGCTACCCAGCTGATCAATATGACTTACTTAGATGGACATTTCCACCTTGAATTTTTTTAAAATGATTATTTTTTTAAAAAAATCAGGTTTTGGAAATGTCATCCCCTAAATAATAATAATAATAATTAATCCCGATATTTTATTTAAAAAAAAAAAAGATCAATTCTTTGTTCTTAGTCTAGTGCAGTGTTTGTAAAGGTTGAGTGACCATACCAAACATTCAAACACTTCTCTCCCCTTTCTTTCTATGAGCTCACCTATGTGCTACTTTTTTATTTTCAGCTTGGCTGGCGTTTATAATCTCTTGCAGAATTTGAGAGAGCATACTCCCTCCCACCCTCAAACAGTGAGATAGGGTGTTTTAACTGACTATAAACCAAACCATGGAGAAATTGGCTTCATACCATGTCTAATGCAAAGTGAAGAAAGAAAAGAAGAGGGAGGATTTGAAGGAAAATACTTTCTCTAATCTGCCAGTTATAGTAATTTGATAGGCTGCTTACAGCAATATTAGGCACAACATTTTTAGATGGAAATATAATTTTCAAGTTGTCTGTTTACATAGTATATTTCCCAAACAGGAAGAATTATTATGAACTTGGACAAAATTATTGATGCCTTTGCAGTCTCCAAATTGAATTACTACCGTGCATTCTATTTGGGGCAACTCTTTATTTATTTATCAGAAATCTCACCAAGTTCAGAGTGTGGTTGCCCATTAAGCAGCATTTCATGCTTTATAGACTGGATTAGCTTTCAGTTTTTTCTGGGTGTTCTTTAGGATGTTGATTTTTAAATTCTATAGAGCTGTTTGGTTCACAGATTTCCATTTGGGTCACAGATTTCCTAGAGATGATCTCTCTATTCATTCTGTACTCTGACAATTGATATCACCTAGAGCAGTGATGGCGAACCTTTTAGAGACCGAGTGCCCAAACTGCAACCCAAAACCCACTTATTTATCGCAAAGTGCCAATACTGAGGATTTAGTTAGAAAAAACAACTGCCATAAGTTGTTGAACCCTGGGCGTGCGTGCCACCAGAGAGGGCGCCGAGTGCCACCTCTGGCACGCGTGCCATAGGTTCGCCACCACTGACCTAGAGGTTCAAATTAATTGTCCCTAGATTTAAAACTTCATGTGCTTAAGTATTTTATTTACATTTTTTTTACAGACTTTCTAAAATGCTTGCTCACAGTTCTTTGGTGGCTTTATCATATAATTAAAAATGCAATGAATGAATTCAGAAATATTAGTGAAGCAGCCTTACTGAAAATCAGGAAGAAAGCAAGATGAAAGCCGGCTTCACCTACTGTTGCCCACCCTCAAGGTTGGTGGCAGGATTTTGTCAGCGCTGAGCCATCAACTTTTGAATTTACCTTGCTTGATGCTAAGGCAAAGTCCAAGTTTGTTGACTTTGTGGGCATGCCAGAAGACTTGTATATTTACTAAGGGCTTTGCCAGATGAATGGGGAGGTGTTGAGTCATTGATTAGATTGTGTATGGCATGTTTCTGGGTTTGACGTTGCGCTTCTTTCAGAGATTGATTCATTGTATGTGATCTATATGCATAATGTACCTGCCTAGCAGTGCTGATAGGGGCAGCTTAGAAATGAGTTAGATTAATGTACAGCAGACATCTAAAGGAATTGGAACTAAAAGTAACTTGCAAGATGCTGGTAAAAGGCCGTCTTCATCATGAAATTGATTTGCTGGAAATGTCTACTGGGTTGTTTAATGTCAACAGAAGATAAACCACAACAAATTGTGAGAGGCACAGGTGTGTTTAGTGTTATTTTTAAAATAGCAATTTTAAGTAATTCCTCTTCCATGTTTGATTTTTAGCCCAGTTAAAAACTCTCTGTATCTTAAAATCTTTAAACCATGATTTGAGGACTTCGATAACACAGTCATAGGTTAGAGGCTTATTGCAGGAGTGGGCGGGTGAGGTTTTGTGGCCTGCATTGTGCAGGAGGTCAGACTAGATGATCATACTGGTCCCTTCTGACCTTAGAATCTTGATCAAATGACACTTGCACTTCTTTTGGTCTTTGTCTTACTGTTTCTTGAACCAGATAAATCCAACACTTATATGCCTGATATCCGGCATAAGGGCCCCACCAGAAGAAAGGAGTGGAGAGGAGGACTTGGTCCACAGCTATGCTGCTTCCTTTCGATGCCTCAGGGCAGGCTGCCACGGTGATAACCAGAAAATGCTCGGCCAGCTCATCTTGAAGCAGGGAAAACAGGGAAATAGAGCAGCAACAAAGGCCCTTTTTTCTGAATGTGGAACTGAGGGGATTGCTTTTTCAACCCCCTGCCTCTTCTCAGATACCTTCTACTATTTTGAGGGGAACAGGGATTTTCCTCTGCTCCCTTCTCTGTTAACTTAGGAATGCAGGTGATTGTTCTGTCCCTCTTTTCTCCCTTAAATCTAGGACTATGAGAACTTTGGGATCTTGCAGTGACTCTTCTCCCCTTAGCCCATACACACATCTTTCCCTAGCCCAGTAATTGCTCCCACTGTCCCACAGATGCCACTATGATAAGCTCTAAGCAGACAATTTCAACAAAGGAGTCAAACAATTAATATGAATGGCTCTGGAGAAAAGAACCTACAGTCTTAGCCTTAGAGGTGGTCCCTACAGAGCAGGGTTCAGGATTATTGATAGGTCTGTGTTTTAGGAAGTATATGCTGTTGCAGCCCGTCATGTGCTTGTTCTGTGAAACCCTCTGTCCTGTGGCACTTTTAAAGACTAATAGATTTATTTATCGCACGAGCTTTCATGGGAGAAAATCCCACTTTGTCAGACGCTTCAAAGCGTTGTTTGTTTTTCTGCAATAGACTAACACGGCTACCCCTCTGGAACTTGTTCTGTGAATGTATAGAAGACTTCAGGCTTTAGGGCTGTCAGCCTAGCATGCTTCATGGGCCTAAACTCCACTTTTCAACAGTGTCTAGCGACTTTTGGTTGTCTCAGTTTGGGGGTTGTGTAAACCCTAGGTTTACTTAGTGCTGCGTCAGGACTTGATGACTTCTTGAGGTCCCTTCCATCCCTTTTAAGGTATCTCAGGATTGAACACCTGAAATCACAAGTCTTAATGATTTTCAGATGTATTCTCAAGTCTGTTGCTTTTCCTGTTACCACTCTTTATTTCAGCACCCATAGAGAACCACCCACATGTAAAGATTAGACAGCTGTGAAAACTGAAATATCAGGTGTTTTCCCTCATTTGAAGTGTGCATGCACCTCAGTGAAGTGTGTGAGCTGATAAACCCTAAGGGTCTAGCATCATTTCCTTCCCATTCATCTGTTATGGAATGCTGAGACTGGGTATTTCTAGTGTATAATTGGAAACATCATGTGCAGACCAATTCCCCAAACATTTTTTTTTTCCCACACTGGTTTAATATTGTAATGGCTCAGAAAACTCAGTTTTATATTAACCGTTGTTTTAGTGAAACAATTTAATATAAGCAGAAGGAGGACAAAGATGAATTGTATATCTTGATACGCAAACTGTGTATCTTGATATGTTGCCCAACCAGAGCTTGTGGGGAGTGAAAAAAGGCAGGGGGTGGAGGGAGAAGCCCTCTGATCTTAACATGATTTTCTGTGTGTTTTTGACTCAACTTAGCCTCTGACAGACTATAGATACCAGCTCTGCAGCAATCTGGTAAGTTCAGGACAATGGTTGACCCACTATTTGGCCTGATCCTATACCATTGCGATTAGTGGGAGTTTAGCCATTCACTTCAATAGAAATAGAAGCAAACCCATATGAGTTGTACTACATCTCCAGAAACTCCAGTTCTGCACCTCAAGGAGTCTATCACAACTGTCCAGGCAAGATAGTATACGAAAAATGAGTTTTCTACTCAAATACCTTATCCTCATGAGCTCATAGACTTTAAGGCCAGAAAGGACCACCATGATCTTCTTGTTTGACCTTGCAGGCCACAGAACCTCACCCATCCACTATAATAGATGCCCAACCTCTGGCTGAGTTCCTGAAGTCCTCAAATCATGACTGAAAGGCATCAAGTTACAGAGAATCCGCCCTTTATGGTAGTTTAAATATGCAAATGACCAGTACCTCATGCTGCAGAGGAAGACAAAGAGCCCCAGGATCTCTGTCAATCTGAACCAAGAGAAAATTCCTTCCAGATTCGAAATATGGCATTTGGTTGGACCCTGAGTATGTGGGCAAGACCTCCCTGCCCTCAGGCAGACAACTGGAAAATAGTTCTCTGTTGTAACTCAGAGTTCTCCCCATCAATTGTTCAGTCACTGGCTGTTGCAGGTGCTTTGATGTTAGCAGTCGCAGGTCAACAGTTACAGGTCAGCTACAAACAAAGAGTCCTGTGGTGTTTATAAAGACTAACCAAAAAAAAAAAAAAAAGGCTGCTACTGATTCTTCCCATGTTAAGGTGCGCAGCCTGTACTCATAGCTTTGTAGTGGCCCTATCAGGTGGGGAAAACAGGTTGACTATTTATTTTTTTAATACTAAAAGCTGCCACCCTGACACATAAGGAAATGAATCTTCAGCCTAGTTTTCTAATGGGAAATAAACATAGGGCTTCCATGCCTTGATTTACATCTTCCCTCTCGTTTTCTCCAACCCTACCAGAGAGGCATAGAAACTTAGTACCCATTCTGGGTCAAGGCAGTGATCTGTCTGGTCCGGTATCTTGTTTCAGAGATTGGCCAATACCAGGTGTTTGAAAGGAAGGAGCAAGAGACTTTATAGCAGATGGCTGTGGAATTATCTGTCTTTAGCAAAAGTTCCTCTTAACTCCAGCCAGTTTAACCATTGGATTATGAGCAGAAGCATGAAGGTTTATTTCTCTTGTACATCTCTTATTGGTGTTTCTGTAGCTGTGGATCATGATGATCATAGTGGTTTTCAAAACCTCTTACAGTTAGGACTTCAGTGGAAGCAGACATCAAATTTTCATTCACTTCCATGGGAACAGGGTTAGACCAATACTTAGTGCTAATGAATATTCTATTCTAAATAGCATGTAGCAGTGAGTCTCATGAATTAATTTACAGTACGTTTAAAAAATAATTACCCCTCCCCCAGCCCAAACAAATAGAGGGCATACCCTCCCTCCAAGAAGAAAAAATGCCCTCATACCCTCAGCCAGCTAATGTGACCTTATTTCAGAATCTTCCCCTGCTGGTTGGTTGGTAGTCAGCCAGCAAGGAACAAGTCAGGTGATTAAGAGGAAGCACAAGGCCTACAAGGAAAGTGGAAGATGGGAGGGATAGGAAAGGAGGGGCTACCTCTTGGAGGTCAGAACATGTAGAGATCAAGTGAGGAAGACCAAAAGCCAAGCAGTGTTAGACCTCGCAAAGGAAATTAAAACCAATAGTAAAAGGTTCTTTAGCCATATAAATAGGAAAAAAAAAAAAAAAGAAGGAAGAAGTGGGACCACTAAACACTGAGGATGGGGTGGAGATCAAGGATAATTTAGGCATGGCTGAATATTTAAATAAGTACTTTGCCTCTGTCTTTAATGAGGGTGATGGTGAGCTTGGGGATAGAGATAGAGCAGCTAATGGGAATGAGGACGTGGAGGTGGAAATTACCATATCTGAGGTAGAAGCCAAGCTTGAGCTGCTTAATGGAATTAAATTGGGGGGATGGGAGGAGGGTCTGGATAATCTCCATTCAAGAATATTAAAGGAACTGGCAGATGAAATTTCCAGCCCGTTAGCAAGGATTTTTAGTGTATCTATGAACACAGCCGTTGTACCGTATGACTGGAGAATTGCTAATGTAGTTCGTGTTTTCAAGAAAGGGAGTAAAAGTCATCCAGGTAAGCACAGGCCTGTTAGTTTAACCTCGGTAGCATGCAAAGTCTTGGAGAAAATTTTGAAAGAGAAAGTACTTAACGGTATTGAGGTTAATGGTAACTGGGATAAAATACAACATGACTTTACAAAAGGTAGATTGTGCCAGAGCAACTTGATCTCCTTTTTTGAGAAGATAACAGAATTTTTGGATAAAGGGAATGTGGTGGACCTAATTTACTTAGATTTCAGCAAGGCATTTGATATGGTTCCACATAAGAAATTATTAGTTAAACTAGAAAATATGGGGATTAATATGAAAATAGAGAGGTGGATAAGGAACTGGTTAAGGAGGAGGCTACAGGGGGTCATACTGAAAGGTGAACTGTCTAGCTGGAAGGAGGTTACTAACGGAGTTCCTCAAGGATCGGTCTTGGGACCAATCTTATTAAACCTTTTTATTACTGACCTTGGCACAAAAAGTGGGAATATGCTAATTAAGTTTGCGGATGACACCAAATTGGGAGGTATTGCCAATATAGAGGAGGATCGGGATATCATACAGAAAGATCTGGATGACCTTATAAACTGGAGCATTAGGAATAGGATGGAATTTAATAACGGGAAGTGCAAGATCATGCATTTAGGGACAAATAAAAAGAATTTTTCTTATATGTTGGGGACGCATCAATTGGAAGGGACGGAGGAGGAGAAGGACCTGGGCGTACTGGTTGATCACAGGATGACTATGAGTCGCCAATGCAATGCGGCCGTGAAAAAAGCTGCTGCGGTCCTGGGGTGCATCAGAAAGGGTATTTCCAGTAGAGATAGGGAGGTGTTAGTATCGTTATACAAGGCGCTGATGAGACCTCATTTGGAATATTGCATGCAGTTCTGGTCCCCCATGTTTAAGAAAGATGGTCAAACAGGAATAGGTGTAAAGAAGGGCTACAAGGATTATTCGCGGAATGGAAAGCCTGCCCTATGAGAGGCGACTTAATGAGCTTGGCTTGTTTAGCCTAACCAAAAGAAGGCTGAGGGGGGATATGATAGCTCTCTATAAATACATCAGAGGGATAAATACCAGGAAGGGAGAGGAATTATTTGAATACAGCGCCAATGTGGACACAAGAACAAATGGATACAAACTGTCCATTAGGAAATTTAGGCTTGAAATTAGACGCAGGTTTCTAACCATCAGAGGAGTAAAGTTCTGGAATAGCCTTCCAAGGGGAGCTGTGGGGGCAAAAAACGTAGTTGCCTTCAAAACTGAGCTTGATAAATTTATGGAGGGGATGATATGTTGGGACGGCTTAGTTTGGCAATTGTCCATTTTTTACTACTGGTGATAGATATGCCAGTGACCTGGGAGGGGGCATTAGATGGATTGGATTCTGAGTTATTACAGAGAATTTTTTTCTTGACTAGCTGGTGAGACTTGTCCACATGCTCAGGGTTTAACTGATCACCATATTTGGAGTCGGAAGGGATTTTCCCCTAGGGCAGATTGGCTTCGGTGCTGGGTTTTTTTGCCTTCCTCTGTAGCATTGGGCATGGCTCACTTGCTGGTTGATTCTCTGTATTTTAAAGTCTTTAAATCATGAGGTCAGACTAGATGATCATATTGGTCCCTTCTGCCCTTACAGTCTGACTCTCAGTCTCTAACTGTCACTTCTATGCACCTGATCACTTTGTTATTGGGGACAGTCTGCCATAGTCATGGGCATAGGGGCATGCACAGGAATTTAAAAGGAAATACTTTTGGAGGGGCACATTAAACACACTCAAATGAAAGGTTTGCATGATCTCCCTTTTCCCAGCCATCCCAGATTTCACAGGATGCCTCTGGTACAGATGCCCACCAACAAAAGGAGGCAGCAACACTCTCCATGTGGCTGCAGCCCAGGGAGATGGGAAGCAGCAGGGTGACTGGCTGTCAGCTGAGCTCCTCTTCCTGCCCATATAGCTGCAGCCTGCTGCTTCTCCTTCCCTGGGGTCCCAGGGCTGCTGCCTGCTTTGCAGACCAGCCACTGAGGTCAGTCGTAAGGTGGAGGCAACGCGTGGGACTCCCCACTCCAGCAGCAAGGAAAGGAGAAGCAACCGTCTGCACTGGTAGAGGTGGGGGGAGGAGGACTTGCTTCCTCCCTACCGGAGCTGCAGAGACACATAGTCATCTTAGGAAGAGCTGTCCTCCTGCTGGTCTCAATTTGTAAACATCCCTGCTTGGGCAGTATCTGCTAAAGGGGAAATCCCTTCTGGATAAGGAGGAGTTAGCAACTTCAAAGACTGCTGGAATGGACTTTTCAGAAGTAAGTTCATGTCCTTGTGTTTCTGACATGATGGATAAATTCTGAGATTTCGCAAATCTTGTGTTCCATGTGGATCAAAGTTCTTGTTCCAAAACTACCAAATTTCAGGGAGGCAGTGCGGTCTAGATTGTAGTGGTCAGGGCACTAGAGTAGGGAACTGGGTCATCGTCCTGTCTTAACGATCAACCTGTTCTGCGAATGTGGGCAAATCACTTTACCTCTTGGTTCTGTTTTGCCCTAAATAGCTTACAGTCAGAGGACAGGAATTGTCTCTTATGATGTGTTTTTTATGGTGCATAGTGGTATAGGTCCCTGATTTAGGTTGGCGCTTGTAATTGAAATAATAAATTTTGGAAATTGATCTGGCTTTTCCCACATAGGCTATTAAGTGTAATAAGATGATGCTGGCTTTTTATTGTTTTGAATGTATATTGAATGATCATGTATACTTCCAGAGAATCCATAAACCATAACAGGAAACGGATTCATTTCTGAATAAGTCTTTACTTTTGAAATAGCTACAGTTTTTACAAAGTGAATATAATTGTAATATATGACACATATATATATATATATATATATATATAGTCTGCTGTCATCTAACCATTTCAAGTATTACAAGTTTGTGGTGTTTGAATAATTGTGTGCTATTTATGGACTCTTAAGAAACATTTTTCTACTGTCTGATACAATGGGAATATTATAGGTGTATTTGGTTCATAAGGTTTAGTATTTAATGATTCTATTGCCAAAGGGTTAAACAGGGACTATGTATTTTTTTCTCATTACAACAGGTGATTTGACCTCACTTTCCTCTATATGCTGTTCCCCAGGGTTTGAATCTTAACATCTGCTTTGATTTGCTGTTACAGCCTGACCTGATCCTATGTCTTACACTTCCCTGCATTTATTTCCCTCCCATTCTGTAAGTTTCCCATCTTCAAAGCGTCTGACAAAGGGGGATTTTCTCCCATGAAAGCTCATGCGATAAATAAATTTGTTAGTCTTTAAAAGTGACACACGAGTCCTTGTTTAATTTCAGTTTTGTTTGTTTGAATTATTTTCTCTTACTCTTTGGCATAATTATTCGTGTAAGGCTTTAGGTTACACATCATTCAACTTCTGTCCATTTTTATGGCAAAGAGGGGACTTATTTTGTTTTGGAATTTTTTTGTTTTAAATTAGCAAATATATTTTTCCAGAATCCTAGTACAGTGACAAAATTGATCCCCCCCCCGCATTATTATTAAACCAAATAAATAGATCTCCCTTTATGATTAGGCTAGCTAGAGTCAAAGAAAACTGCAAAAGGGCCACCTAAGTATGGTCTTGTATGTGCTTGGTTTTTAAGTTAATGAATTTAACTTTTCATTTCAACAATTATTATTTTTTGTTACTAGGTATATCTGTCCTGGATCAGGATAATCTATCTCTGAAGTGGGACAGGCAATTTCTTGGCTTTAGCTATGGGAACTTAGAATTCATGTTATGGACTAAGTGCAAATTGATTCAATTTGTGGAAGATTTATTAGGAACCTGCACCATTAACAAAACTTACATATATAAGTGTGTTGAGGTGATAATTCTTTGTTTGGAAATACTGGAATAAATCGTTGTCTGCAGGGCCCAGGCCTTTTTCTTACTCTACAAGACTACCGGTATGTAGACTGTCCGCACTTAACATGTTATAGAGGAGTGCTAGTTTATTGAGTGTTAAATTGCTTCCTATTAAAAGCCTGACTCTAAACCACCACCTCTTAATTACAAGAAAACAAACTAATCCCCCTTAAATGTCACACATCTCATATCATTCTAGGATACAATTGTTGTGCAAAGTTTTGGGATATGAAGATTACAAATGTATTCCATTCTTTACTTCCAGAAAACTCACCTGAGGGTTTTGCAGTGCAGTATATCACCAAAGCTTATACATTTCAATCTTGACTTCTGCTGGTGTTCTTTGCTAGCAAAAGCACTTTTCATTGCTTTGTAGGGAGTTCAAAACATTATTACTTCACATCTTAAGGAAATTGTTATAAATACAAACACAGAATGATATATAGGCAATATACGTGTGGCATTTAGTTTCTTGTGATTTTTACTTCAAAGTTATGTATGCATGCCCGTGGGAATGTGATGGGACCCCCAGGGTACAACTTGGAATCATGGAACCACTGTGCTCCCTTAACTCTCCAACTTTGGTTGTTTCACCCAATGCTGTGCTAATGACAAGCAGCAAACCCCTCCAGGTGCTGTGGTCACTCAACCATCAGCATGTGGAACCATACACCCAGCTAAATTGCATAAATGCTCCCTGAGCCACTCATGAATTAGACAGAGGGAGCAGCAGCGTATCGCTCCAGACTTGCACCCCAGAAATACATTGTCGTATTCTGCTCCAGAATCCCTTGGACAATGCAAACTAATAAACTTGCCACTTTTTCAAAGGAAAGTGGACGTGCCTTGGCCTCTGTCATCTGAGCTGAAATTCCCCAATCACTTCAGTCAAACACACATTGTTTGAGGTAAAATATAAAACTGATTTATTAACTACAGAAAGGCAGATTTTGAGATCAAAGTTAGTTACCTAAGAAATAAACTTAGAAACGCAATTTAAATTCAAATGTTAACAGACTAAGCAAGATTTGCGTTGAGCATTCTCTCATCCTAACAGACATTACAGGCAACTCTCACTTCCTCAACACACCGGCAAGCAGGGGCACAAACCCCTCCCCTCCGTAATTGTCAGTGGCACAAAAATCATTGGGCCACAGTGATGACGGGGGTTGGGAAAAGGGAAGAATGAGCGCCTAGAGAATGTGGGGTGGGCATGGGGAGTGTGTGAGAGCTCCTGCGGCTGGCACAGAACATACGTTTACTAAAGGGGTCAAATTGTAATTTCTGCACACTCCCCTGTACAGACTAGGGGTATAGTCAGCCTCCGTTTTCCAGCCAGGCCCCTGAGTCTGCAGGGTGGGCCCAGGAGAGGGCAGCTTCCAGTCATGTGACTGGAAGCTGCCTGAGTTGCTCCAGCTCCACTTGTTTCTTAGCAAGTGGGGATGTGTGAGGAGGAGGGAAGTGGAGAGGCAGCGCAAAATGAGGCCTGCTCACCACAGTGCCCAGCAGCAACTTGAACTTCACCACTGCAGCTACTGGCTGGCGTCGCAGCTGCAGCGGCGAAGTTCGCACTGCTACCAGGTGCTGTGTTTGACAGGCCTCATATCCAACTGAGTGGGCCCTAGCCCACCCAGGTCCCATGGCTACCCCCCGGTATAGACTGGACTCTCTTCCAGCCTGGGACCAATTTCCCTAGGTCAAAGTCTTTGACTTTCTGATGATCTTCTGGGTATTGGGATGGGAAGAGAGGCTAAGTGATGATGTTGCTGCCCTTTTATTCTTTCAGCTGCTAGAAATATCCTTGCTGCAGCCTAGGGGTCGAGCAATTCTCATTGCATACATACCCTCTCCAAGGAACCTATCAGAGAATGGATTCTTCTTTATGGGCTATTAATACCGGACTGGCCAGTGACAACTATTCCTTTGTCCTTTCTGAAAGGTCAGCTGTGGGCATCTCTCAACTTCACAACATATTTCAGTTAACACATGCTTCATAATTTCATATACAATGATATGTTCCAACAAGATATTAATGTTTAACAAACCCATGATACCTCGCAAGGTATGCATTGTACAAAGCATTTCATAATACTATTCCAGTGGTGAATATAGGGCTTCCAGGATGCGTCTTTGAGGTACAAAGTCTCATAGGGAGTACCGGTGAAAGAGGGAAAACCATATTGAGAACAGGACAATCTGGAATGGGCGTAAAGGAAGAAAGATACCAGAGTTCTGATCCATAATTAACACTATCCAGAATAACTGTCCTGATATTTTAAATAATAAACCCTATATTTAAAATTAAATTTTAAATTGACAACTTATGTTAAAGCCTAAATTTATTATAATCTACTAAAATAATGTAAATGAAACAGTGAAAACTTTTTACCAAATTTTAAAAGTCAAACCACTAAACTGGTAGAAGTCACTGACTAAGCATCAAAAGCCAGAGTTTGTTGAATTTCTAAACTAGCTTTTGACAGCAGTAGATTTTTCTGAAGGGGTAGAGAGAACATTTTCTTAATTTCAGTGTATTCTACTCAGTGGGGGGGAAAAAAAAAAGGTGCCATACTTGGCCAACCACCTGGGATCGCCGGCAACGGCAGCAGGAGCCCCCGTATTGCTGTGAAAAAAAGGTGCTAGTACTCAGTACCCCTGAGTACCATCACAAAAAAAGCCTTGAATTTATTTATTCTTCAAAGTTAAGAAACCAATTGGGAGTTGAAAAAGTATGAAAGCTTGTTTTCTTTTTCTAATCTAGTAGTATACACTAGGCATGATAGGATGAGGTTTGCTAGCTGTAAAATCTTGAAGAACATGGTGAGAGAAACAATCAGTTCAATTTACTAATTACCATTAAAGTTTCCTTTGTTTAATAAGTCAATTTTTAATAAAAAAATATAATTTGATACTTTTTCTTATGTACCCAGCACCCTTAACATAGTTTAATAAAAATTAAAATGCTGTTTTGTGCATATTTAATTAATTTCAATTCCATCTAAATACAGCTTGATACAAATCAAAAGAAAATATTAGTGATCATTTAATAAATAAAAATGTAGTGTTCGCCATAAGATTTAAAAATTAAGAATCTGAGTAAATGTATATTAAGCTATATAATTGCTTAAGTAAATATGAATAGATATAGTGTATCTTTGATAGCGCATGCACAGACATATAAAAGCCATCAAATTTAGCATAAAGGCTTTATTTAGCTGCAAATCAGAATGCATTAATGCTTACCAGTCAGTAAGAATTAGTTTTTTATTGGGACAATAACCAAAAAGTACAAATGCAAAACATAATTAAAATCCATGATTTTCATTAAATTTTCCTACTTGCTTTATTAAATCATGTTGTTGGTTAATTAAATCATTTAGATTTAAATTATTCCATCCTGGAAATTATAGGAGCCTGACTTGTAACCTTGTCCACTCTCTGCTATGCAAATAAAAATAAGTAAGTAAGTAAATAAAAATGCCACCTGTGGGATCAATAGCTGAAAAGTCTTCTAAATTAGACCATGCCATAAAATGTTCTAATTTGTTCCCTTTCCATTCTGGATGAACCATTATGCCACTGGCAAGGGAAACTTCCTCAACTGACAAAAATTAAATTTAAGTCTGGAAAGACAACTAGTAAGATTTAGTTTGCATGTGTTTGGTCTAAACTTATTTTTTTATCTTTTGTTTTAATAATAAATTAATTCCTTCACAAAAAACCAGTTTTATAATTTTGCACTATTCTTGTATTTAATTACATTACAGTAGTGACTGGAGGCTCTGTTTAGGATTGGATATGAAATGTTTAATATGTGCAAGTCATTCTTTACCCATGTGAATTTACATTCTAAAACCCCAGTCCTGCAAATTGCTCCACCTGGAAGGAACCTTGCATGTAACTCCTTTTGAAGTTGTCATTAAGTGTATAACATACAAGCTTTCTTTAAATAAGCGTGAAAACTGATGTTAATGAATCAACAGGCCAACTTGTGTCAACCTCCCCCATCCTGAAAAATAAATCACTAAAGATTTCATAGGAAGATCAGTATGGCAGCATGTTCAAGAAGTATGTAAATGACAGATTTTCAGATACTGTTTGAAGACGTTTGCATTTGATTTCTATTTTGGCGTATTGCAGAATAAGGTCACTAGGATGACATTGTGTGACAATGGGTTTAATTACCCTTAAAGGTAATTCTGTAAATCTCATGTTTTAATACAATATCTATGATTCCTAATGACTTAAAGACTTGAGAAAGAAGATTAGTGCTTGTTTATGTCAAGCTGTACTTTACCGTGACCTGTCATGGTTTGTCAGTATCTTCGTGTGACGTTGACGTTCCCTTCCTGCAGTCTGGACTGGTGTGCCACTCCAATTTTCTACTTACCCGCCTTGCTGAGTGAACTCCCAGTCCTGGGTCAGCTCGTGCCCAGCTACCTGTGCGTAACTGGTCTCTAAACCAGTGGAAGAGCACTCTCAGTAGCCACTCATGGGTTAGTCCCCAGCAAATACCTCCAGATGCAACCCTGGGAACTAGTCTTGTGAGGCTCAATGAGTCCCCACTAGCCCTTGAAAGCTCATTTACACTTGTCCGTCAATTTAACAAAGAAATTGATATGCATCAGCTTTGCATTCAGTGACGTCTTCACACACACACTCTCCTTCCAAGATCTGCACTACCTCAGATAATTTATTTATTACAATATGATTTTAAGTAAATGTAAGTTGAATCAATATAAAATCAGATAATTAGTCAATCAAAGAGATAACCACAATCAAATAAAAGAAAAGTCACATTCTAAACTAAGATCACTGTTTCAGTCATGTTCAGCTTACTCACAGGCTTGGCCACTGATACTTTTTAGCCAGTCTCTGCCCTGCGGGCAGATATCAGTCCTTGATGTTTCTTAGAAGATGGAATCCATGGAAAGATCCTCACACACCTCAGAGTGTCTTTTTTCCCTCCCCTTTTCAAACCCCCTTGGCCTCCCCATCCCCAGGGTCAGGTGACTATTCGTATCATGATCCTTCCCTCTTTAGCAAAGGTGCTTACGTTGCATTGTTCTTGTATTCAAACCTCTGATGGGTATGCAAATACAACTCTGTGTTTCAGTTGGAGTCCTGGTGTAACCTTCAGGTGGGCTAGAGTTCACCAAGTTTTGCCTTTCTCCAGTGCCACATAGAAAATTTAACCCAATTCCTAAAGAGAAGCAGCTGGAGACCCAGGATTCAGTCTCCAAGGACTCACAACAAAGATTGCTCAGAGTTACCCTCCCACATTAAAATACTACGAAGGAAACTGAACAATGAACTTTATTAACTACTACCTAACTAATTAAACATTATTCTAAGAAAACAAAATACAATTAACCAAGAACAATCCCTACAGAAACCCCCGCATGAAAGATACCCAAGAGTCCCAAAGTCCAGGTAGAATTCACCCAACTCTCAGCTACAGTCTCTGTTCTAGTGTAGAGGCTTGAGTGGCAAGAAATAGCTGTCCTCTTCTTCTTTCTTTGCAGAAATCTTCTGTAGCATTCCATGCAGGCTTTTCCTTCTTCTTTGCAACCAGCCCTCAGTCCCATATGCATGTCTACAAAATCTGTTGCAAATGACTCCATTAGAGGAAGAAAACATCTTGTTCAGTCCTGGCTCAGCTTCTCTCCTGAAAACTGAGCACATGGGCTCTTCTCAAAGCAGCTCCTGTCTGCTGTCTGCACAGACTGCTGCTCTCATGTGATCTGACTGACTACACCAAATCACACCAGCAGGGCACCCTGTGGAACATGCTCAAAAATGCTACCACTCCCTGCTTCCAGAAGTTTCTTGTTGTGGGTAGCTAATCCGCCCAGCAACAGTAACCCACCCTCAGTAGGTCTCTTAAAGAGAGAGCCTTTTTTTTAGGTATATGGGTTACAATGGCACAAAAGAGTTTCATATCTGTACACATGTACGATGTTGCAGGAAACATGCTACCATAACAATAATGTAGAAAATGCCATGAGCATTCCAAGAACAGCTGACATGACATACTTGGTATTAGACTATGCACAGTTACATTGTAAAGTTGAACAGGAAAGATATACAGATCCCATTACAAGGGTGTAACTGGAGTGTAGCATGTCACACTTCATCACATTTTCTTTCAGGTCAGGTAAACAAGCTTGAAGCCACAAAGGAAGTGGGGGAAATTGTATTTGATGTTGTGGCTTCTAAAGAGCTATCTGAAGTAGAGTTTGTGGCTGCAAATATTGCCAGTACGTTATAACTCTGGATATGCTTCTCTAGCTTTTTCAAAGAAACAATAACCTTTTTGAAGTGTCTTTACTTTCATTTTTAGTAGTAGACTAAATGTGGTAGAATTAGATTCCTCTCTCCCTGATTCCCATTATTTACTAAGCTTTCTCAATTATTCTTACATTCAGGTTCATTTCTAAACCGGGATAAATATTACGTCACTTACTTGGCCAGTGAGTAGTTCTTCAAATTCCAGTTCCTATAGTGGCAATTTATTTAGCACATGGAATGGTGGCAAGATGTGGTCTTAAAAGTATCGAGTGGTTCTTGAACATCAGTTCTGGATCCTTCTTGATTAATGTCATTTACTATGTATTGCTCTAGATATGACTAGTGTTGGGAGATGATATGAGCTGATTTGGGCTTTCTGGCAAAATGGTTCAGACCCAGCGCTCCAGCATAATTTTCTTCAGTCCTGGTACAAATGTGTGTTGTTGGCCCTATGCCACAGACATGATAATGGGATTTCAGCCTGGTATGAACTCCCCAGCAGAGGCAGCTTTTGGAGTAGGCAGAGCAGGCACACGCCTACGGCCCTAAGCAGTAAGGGGCCCCGTTGCCTACTTCGCCTACCCCAAAAGCCGTGTCTGTCTCGGTTGGCAGCAGGAGGAACTGGCCACAGGGGTTGGGGACAGCAGCGGAGAGCTGGGGCTGGCGGCGGGGAGCTGGGGTCACAGAGGCGGGCCCCGCAATGGGCCTTCACGCTACGGCTGCCAATAGTTGAAAGCCATCTCTGCTCCCAAGGGCCTCCTGGTCCCAGTAATGTGTGTCCTTTTTGCCCCCAATGTGGGGGCCTTGTTCAGATCCAACACATAACATAATTATATATATATATATATATATATATATATATTCGCAGTCAGCCTAGGAAGGACAACAGGAAATGGCTTCACAAGATCTGCTTTCATTGTTTTAAATGTCTAGTTTCTTTTAATAATAAAATATAAAAATAACTTGGGCCTCATGACATTTTAAGTATGTTTACTCTACATTCTCAGTCACATATTTGAAGATTATGGAATTAGAGTTGCTTGCTTACATCTATAATTTTGTTTGGTTTGATGTATTTACACATGCATCTTGAGGTGTCAATAAATACTTTTTAAAGTGTATATTGATTAAATACAAGCTAGACTTGTAGATAGACTTATAATGTAGACAGATCACATTGATGGGAGAGTGGCACTATGTGTGAAAGACAGCATTGTCTCAAATAAATGCGAATCTTGAATTAATCAAATTGTTCAATAGAATGTCTATAAATAGAAATTCCATGTTGGAACAATAAGAATATAATAATAGGTATATACTGCCAACCCATCTGCCCAAAATAGTGACAGTGGTTGTGAAATGCTCAGGGAAATTAGAGAGGCTATGAAGGTAGAAAATACAATAATAAAAATAAGAAATTTCAACTATACTGACTATGTATATGTCACCTCAGGAAGGAATGCAGAGATAAAATTTCTAGACTCCGTAAATGACCACTTCTTGGAGCAGCTTGTCTTAGAACACAAGAGGGGAGAAGAAATTCTTGATTTAGTTCTAAGTGCAGCATAGGATCTGATCCAAGAGGTGAATATAAACGAACTGCACAGTAATAGTGACCAAAATGTAATTAAATTTAACAACCCTGTAAGGTGTAAAATGCCAAAGAAACCCACCACAGTAACATTTATCTTCAAGAGGAGGGAGAGAATTGTGCAGAAATGACAAAGCTAGTTAAATGGAAATTAAAAGGCATGGTCATGAGAGTGATATGCGATTATTTAAAAACACTATAACAGAGGCTGAAACGAAATGTGTATCCCCGTTTATCCCCTCAAAACTGCCTCTCCCCCAAAAAAGGACAAAAAATGCCACCATGAGTATGCAGCAGTGTAAAAGAGGCAGTTGGAGGCAAAAAGGCATCTTTGAAAAATTGAGTGTCTTTAATAGACTCAAGGACGCTAAGGTCAGAAGGGACCAATATGATCATTTAGTTTGATCTCCTGCACAATCCAGGCCACAAAACCTCACCGTCCCACTCCTGTAATGAATTTCTAACCTATGTCTGAGTTATTAAAGTCTTCAAATCATGATTTAAAGGCTTTAAAATACAGAGAATCAACCAGCAAGTGAACCATGCTCAATGCTACAGAGGAAGGCAAAAAAACCCCAGCGCCTAAGCCAATCTGCCCTGGGGGAAAATTCCTTCCCGACCCCAAATATGACGATCAGTTAAACCCTGAGCATGTGGGGAAGTCTCACCAGCCAGTCAAGAAAAACATTCTCTGTAATAACTCAGAACGCAGCCCATCTAATGCCCCCCTCCCACGTCACTGGGATATCTATCACCAGTAGTAAAAAAACGGACAATTGCCAAACTAAGCCGTCCCATCATATCATCTCCTCCATAAATTTATCAAGCTCAGTTTTGAAGGCAACTATGTTTTTGCCCCCACAGCTCCCCTTGGTAGGCTATTCCAGAACTTTACTCCTTTGATGGTTAGAAACCTGCGTCTAATGAGAAGAATAGAAAGGATCATAAACTCTGACAAGTCAAATGTAAAAGTCTAATAAGGCAGGCCAAGAAAGAATTTGACGGGAAACTGTTTAAAGACACACAAACTGACAGCAAATATTTAAGTACATCAGAACCACAAAGCCTGCCAGTCATTGGAGCCACTAGATCAGGGGTCGGCAACCCTGTCTGGCTCCCATGCCAGCCCCGCCCACCACATCCTCAGCAAGTGCTGGGGGTGGAGCTATCAGGTGCCACGGGCAGGGCTAGGGAGTCCTTCCTGCTGGCTCTGCCCCCATGCGCAGAGCTGAGGGGAGCGGGTCCAGTAGCCCTGCGCGTGCGGAGCCATTTCCCTCCTGGCCGCGTTCCTCAGCGGGGGGTTGGGTGGTAGCAGAGGCCAGTAGCCCCCCCCGCGCCGCAGCATCTTTTCCTTGCTGGCCGTGCTCCCCTGCTGGGAAGCCTGGCAAGCAGAGGACAGGAGCTGCAGCACTTGCATGCCTCTTGCAGCCCCAGGCCTGCTGAGGGGGCAGGGCCAGTGGGGAGATCACAGTGGCACCCTGTGCTGCTCTGAAGAGGCGGCACGCGTGCTGGGGGTTGCTGACCCCTGCACTAGACAATTGAGGTGATAGAGGAGCAATCAGGGAAGACCAGGCTGTTATACAGAACCTAAGTTAACTATTTGCATTGCTCTTCACTGAAGAAGGTGCGGGGGAGATCTCCGTGCTTCAGATGTTCTTTTTAGGTGACAAATCTGACGAACTGTCCCTGATTGAGGTGTTAATAGAGGACGTTTTGGAACAAATGGATAAATTAAACAGTTATAAATCAGCAGAGACCATGTGGTATTAACTGAAGAGTTCTGAAAGAACTTAAATTTAAAATTGAAGAACTACTAAATATGGTACGTTACCTCCTGCTTAAACAGCCTGTGGACCAGATGACTGGATTAGGGAATGTAATGCCAATTTTAAAAAATGGCTCCAGAGTTGATCCTGGTCATTAGAAGCCAGTAAGCCTAACTCCAATACCATGCAAATTGCTTGAAACTATACTAAAGCAGAAACTTATCCGACACATAGGAGAACATGATATGTTTGGAAGGAGTCAACACTGCTTTTGTAAAAGGCAATCAGGCCTCACAACAAACATGGGGAAGGTTGGTCCCTTGGATATTGTGTATTAGGACTTTCAGAAAGTTTAGGACAAAGTGTCCCTCATCAAATGCTCTTATGCAAACTAAGCAGCAGTGGGATAAGAGGGAAGATCCTTTTACAGATCAGTAACTAATTGAAAGATAGGTGAGAAGGGGTAGGAATAAATGATTGATTTTCACAATGGAGAGAATTAAAGAATGGTGTCCCTTAGAGATCTCTACCATGACCAGTGCTATTGAACACATTCATAAATGCTCTAGAAAAGGGAGCAAAGTGGCAAAATTTGCAGATTATACAAAACTACTCAAAATAGTTAAATCCAAAGCTGCCTGTGAAGAATGGCAAAGGAATTTAACTAAAATGAGTGACTGGGCCTCAAAATGGCAGGTAAGATTCAACATTAACAAGTGCATAATAACACACATTGGGGAGAAAAATCCAATTAGATATACCGAATGATGGGCTCTAAATTAGTTTTATTGCTCAAGGAAGATATTTTGGAGTTGTCATGGATAGTTCTCCGAAAATATGTGCTCATTGCGCAGTGTCAGTAAAAAAGCTAACAGAATGTTAGGAACTATTGAGAAAGGGATAGATAATAAGACAGAAAATATGATGTAAATATGTAATAAGCTCATACCATGAATATTGTGTTCAGTTCTGGTCCCCCATCTAAAAAAAAATGTATTAGAAAAGGTTTAGAGAAGGGCAACAAAAATTATTAGGGGGTATAGAACAACTTCCGTATGAGATGATATTAAGAAACTGTTCATCTTAGAAATGAGACAACTAAGGGGGGAAATGATAAATGTCAATTAAATTCTGAAGGGAGTAGAGCAAATGAATAGAGAAATGGTATTTACTGCTTCATATAACACACAAAATCAGGCTTACCTAGTGAAATAAATAGGCAGCAGGTTTAAAACACAAGGAAAAACTTCCTCACACTATACAGTCAACCTGTGGAACTCTTTGCCATGGGATGCTGTGAAATTTATTTTCCATCTTTAAATTAACTAGTTTTCATGTGCGAGATAATTGTGCGGTTAGCGTTAGGTTACATAAAATCTAGATTGAATTGCTATAACTTGCTGACAATAGATAATTTATAAGCAATTACCTTTAAAATTAGCCTTATTTTGTAATTACGTTGAACATTGAGACTAGGTTAAAGTATTTTTATAGCATATCGACGGTAGTTTAAATAAGTATATATCCGGTTCCAGGAGGTAAATTCTATATACATGAATATACAACAAAACTACATAAGGTAAATTATGATTTATTTTTCTTTCATATGAACTACAAAATCTATTTAATGTGAAAGAATACATTATGCCACGCTCAGAAAAACTGCAAAAAAGTTTTCACTTGACATAAATGATACCAAATAATTCATCAGTGTAAGTTTTTGCTAACTTTAGTTTGCTTCTTTACAAGGCAAACTAAGGAAAGGACTTTTCAGTGAAAGAAAAAGGGTGTGTGGTAGTGGTTTAAGTTTGAGCTATTTCTCTGAAAAAAGGAAGAAGGATTCCAACAGATTATTTCAGGGTTAGTGAAAGCTCCAGAGGAAACAGTTGGTGTCTTGTTGTAATTGTGAGGAATGAAGCCACAAATACAGCAGGGTAAATGCAGAAATGTTTTTGCATGTTAAAACTTGTGTCTCACAGACATCTTTCCCATCATAATGTGAAGTGCTATCTTACATGTTCTTCAAATGGTATTTACATAGGAAGCAGGCTGTAAAACTATTTAGATTATGTAAACTAGTACCTTTTAACTGCTTTGCCTGGGTACAAAATAAGTAAACTGACTAAGCAAGTATTTCCTCTGTTTTACTAAAAATGACCTAATAATAATGCAATTATTCAGATAAATTAAATGCTATGAAGATGGATTCATTAAAAATATCTTAATGTAAACAAATGGACTTCTACGTTTTCTTCCTCACCAGTGTGTGTTCAGGTATAATTTCATTTTACTAATACTTTGCAGTGACCCAGGACATTTTCTATTGTAAAAATTGCTTATCTTTTTTCATTCACTTCAGTTCATCTATGCCTCGCCCGATAAGGATTGTGCACTGCACGTTGCAGAATTAGTAGGAAAAGGTTGTGACTTTTGTGGAATTCACAGATTTCCTGACCATACAGTAGGTCATATAGAAAACAAATGATTTTAGAGTCCTTCCTTCAATATTGAATTGCATGAAATTTACTGACTTAATCCAAACAGAAACACTGAGACTTTTTTTTTTAAGCTGCAACTTCTAATGACCCTGTCAAAGACCTTACGTCATACACCAGATTTACTACTTTTCAAAGTGGAAACCTATTTGGGTGAAGTTCAATGTCTCTTGTTTATTAATTTAAAAATAAAATTCCTTTTGTTTTAAGTGGTTATAAATGTAATATAAACAAAGAGCCAACTTCAGTCCTTATTTCAGTGGGTACAATGCCACTGACTTCAGTGGAGATACACCGTTTACATCAGTGCAGTAAATGTAAAAACACTAACAGTGTTGAGAGAGTTTGAACATTCAGAATTAAGAGTCATTTAATTTGCCTGCATCAAGTCAGTGCTGCATTTACTAAAATGAAACCAAATCCTGCATGTAGCAAGGGGGCGTGGCCTCCAGCTTTGACTGATGGGGAAGAACCACTCACCATCCCTGGTGGGTGGGGCCCAGGAAAGCCACCCCCCCCCCCACTCCACTGGAAACAGGGATGGGACAGGAATTTTAAAAGGTAGATCATGCAACTCAGTTGTGCAGGAGCCATAGACGAAGATAGATGCCTCTTGCACACTGCTGATCCCAGGCCCCAAGATTGAGCACCACATCACCAAGGACTTGGATGAGTTGCCTTTCAACTGGCAAGGACATGGAGGAGTTGCTGGGATTGCTGCTGGTCATGTAGCCTGAGGAAATGGAGGAACTCTGTAAGACAGAGATACACCGTGCAGGTGTAGTAGGAAATAGCCCAGGGACACCAGACATTAGTCTGGTTGTGTTGGCAGAGTTCTCGTCAGTGTGTTCCAGTGGGATCCCGTCAGACCCAGTGGCGGAGCCATCTACCACTGTTAGGGCTCTGGTGTAGGATCCAGTGGTATAGGGTGGGCCTGGCTCCCCCTACCCTCTACAGCTAACCCACTCTTGGATAGGGTTACCAGATACCAAAGCATGGAAAGGAGGACAGGAAAGTATGAAATGGAGGAAATGGAGATAATGTAGTATTAATATCTGCCCGCCCCTGCAGCCCCTTCTCTGCTCCTCTGCCCGCCTCTGCGGCCCCTTCCATGATCCTCTCCCCCCCCTGCGGCCCCTTCCCAGCTCCTCTGCCCCCCGTGGCCCCTTCCCTATTCCTCTGCCCCCCCATGGCCCCTTCCCAGCCCACCTTACCTGGCCGGAGGTCTGGAGCTGCAGCAATGGCCAGCAGAGCTGCTCTTGGGCCAGGTCCCTTCCGCCCTGAGCATGCTCTGTTTGAAACTCCCCAGCCTGGCCGCAGCAGAACAAGCGTTCTGCCTGAGTCTGTCGCTTTGTTGGGCCCCTGGGCCGAACCTGGTTTTGGCTGTGATCCGCGGATTAGCCGAACCCAGTTTTTCAGGCATATTTTTGACCCTAAAATTCTAGGCTTATACGTGAGCATATACGGTAGCTTCATATAAAAGAACTGAAGTTTTAATCATAAGTAAAAAGCCGGACAAAATCACATATTTTTAAAATGCCTGCCAGATGGAGGACATGAAGGTAAGAAAGAGGACATGTCCTCCTTTTGCCGGATGTCTGGTAACCCTCCCCTTGGGGTCACTGCCTACCTACCTGAAGGCAGGAGTCCTGTGTTTATCCAATAACTTTTGCCTGAGCCAGGAGGCTAGACGTAAGACTGCTTGCTGCTCTGTCCTATGACTGCTTATTCCTCATTTCAGGCTTGTCTTTACAGATATGCAGTAGCGAGGGTGCATGGCCTCCCTTCAAGACTCAGAGTTGTACACTGCAATCAGTCCTGTATAGTTAGACCATTATAGATGCATCTGACGGAGTGGGTTATAGCCCAAGAAAGCTCATGCCGAAGAAAATCTGTTAGTCTATAAGGTGCCACAGGACTTTTGTTGTTTTTTACAAAGTAAACTTACTGTAAGTCTAGCTTTTAAAAAAACTCCAAAAAAAAATTGTGCTCATGTCTGTAGTGGCTTTTATGCATCTTCCCAACTTCAACATTTTCTTCTTACTGTATTCCCTTTCTTCCCAGGGCTTCCTGAGATTTCTCCTCCTCCTCAGCTTCTGCACCTGCTGCTCTCATTTTTCTCGCACTTTCCCTGCCAACATTTTGAACTTTATTAACTTTCATCTCTTCTTTTCCAAACTAGAATTCACATTTTTCTCCCTCCCAACTTCACCTCCTTTACACTCTTTCCTTTCTATTCCCAGTAGATATGGATGGAGTTTCGGTTCATATTTGATGGGATTGTTGGGTTGTCTTTACTGCTTTGTCCTGGAAATAGGGAGCATGTGGAGAAAATTTCACATCTTCCCATCTGGTGCTTGCTCCTTCAGCCCTGGTTCATATATGCTTTTGGAACCTTTTGCCCAAATTTCATACATCATTTTAGAATCTTGGTCTCAATTATTTGCTAGTGTATCTCTGCTGAAGTGTTTCTATTGAAACTAGTATTTTTACAAAAGCTCAGTGTTCTGCTGCTGAAAATAAAGGGGCTTTCCTAAGAGCAGATAATTATAACAATGCCATACTTTTTGCATCTATATTCCCTTTATAGGTCTGTTTCTGAGCAGTGCTGTTGGGGGAAATGTTTTTACAGTGCTTTTAACTGTTAAAAAGCTCTTCCTTTGGGGAATCCAGAAAATGTCTGACAGTAATTGTAAATCCAGTAAAGTAGTGGGCTTTAAAATTCTTTCTGATTTAGTCAATGTGAATCATCTTCACTTAGATGTCAATTCAGAAATTCATCCTTACTCAGGAAATAACTTATGATGTTTAAGTTGACTTAAACATGGACTTACCACATTCCTAAGTACTTTCCTGAATTGGGGACTTTGGGTAAGTATGGCTTTTTCCACCTACACTGGTTATAGGAATAACTTTTTCTTCATTCACTCTCTTATTTATTGTGATGTTGTCTTATGTACAGCTGAGAGGTCAAGCTGTTTCCCCCTCCCCTTTTGTTGTTTTTCCTTCCTTCCTTTCATGAGTGAGTTAGGAGTTATGCTGTGGCAGTAGGGAAGCCAAAACATTTTGCTTATGTATGTTGAATGCCTAAGCTCAACTGATAAAACAAATGTATCCCTTCTCCCCCCGTATATCTGATATCCTCAGACCTTCTCATCATCTGGATGACATTTTAAAACAGACATTTTGTCATCTGTCTTTTTACTGTGAGGGTGGTCATTCTATGAGGTGGTTAGATAATGGGGTGAAGAGTGCCATATGGGGCCAAACCTAAAAACCCAGTGAAGTCAATTGAAAGACTTTCATTGACTTCAATGGGTTTGTGTCTGGCTTTAAATGCTTAGTTACATAGAGTACTCAGTACAATGGGTCCTGTATATGATTCAGTTGAAATAAATTCTGTCACTGGCGAAGTGACTCCAAAGTAAAAATAAAAATAGAGCGCAGAGTAATACTTTAGCAAGTGGGAACAGTAACTTATCATCCTGTGGTTAAAACTAACTAGTTATTTAAGTGAAATAATGTGGAAACAATTTATATCGCTGACTGAACAAGAAATTTAACTGTTTTATAAAGTACATCCTAGTTTCCTGAATGTTATCAAATTCAAACAGTGTTTCATATCCTTAAACAAAATAGGATATTATTTAGTAATGGATAGAGAATCATTTCAACATGCAGTGCCAGGAATGAAAAGGTTCCACTTTGTCTGTTTTACAGAAAAAACTGGTATGCTAACAAGTTGGCGATATAAATATAATAATACCCACCCTCAGAAATTTGCTTGCCTAGTTATAAGGCATGTTTCCAATGTTTTCTTTTCTTTTTTTTTTAATAATTACATGATGGATGTGGTCTGTTTGGAGCAAAGAGTTTCATGACTATTATCTAGCAGTTAGCTTTTTTCCTTTTCTTTTTTTTTAATTAGGGGAAAATTTTGGCTTGTGTGAGAGGAAAACAGAGACTGGCAAACACTAGAAAACAGAAAGACAACAGAGTACTGTGGCACTTTTAAAGACTAACTTTTATTTATCGCATGAGCTTTCGTGGGAGAAAATCCCACCACGAAAGCTCATGCGATAAATAAATCTGTTAGTCTTTAAAAGTGCCGGACTCTGTTGTCTTTCTACAATAGACTAACACGGCTACCCCTTTGGAAGTTGACTAGAAAACAGATGAGAGATGGTTGTTGAGTAGCAGGCACCAGGAATTGGAGAGGTAGTTGAGGACAGGTCAGATGGGTAAGTGCAGGACCTGAACTGCTGGAGCAGTAACCAGGAGAGGGAGGTGGCTGATGAAGCAGGGATGGAGAGAAACGAATGAATTCAGCCACAGCAGTGGGGAGAAAGCAGCAGGAGAGATGGGCATTGTGGATAAGCTTGAGTAGGAAACAGATGTGTCAGTAATCACATGCTGGCAGCATGATGGGAGTTTACCAATACTTGGTTACCTAGGTATACCAGTGAAGTGGCATCTTGGGGCTAAAAGGTAAATGATAATTTGATAACGTGGATAGGATGGGAATGAGAGAAGGCCAGACTGTTTAGAGAAAAGAGTTCTTTTGTCATTCCCTATTCATAGCCCCTATTGACTGACTTCACAGATACTACCCTTAATTATTCAAAAGTATCAATTAATCCTGTAGAACCCTTCAACAAGCATCTTTTTATTCATGAAGGATGATGTTTTCACAGATGACTAGGGGATTTCATGAAACTATGTGTCTAAATCTCCTAACTGGCTTTCCAGCTCTCAAGCTAGGACTATTTTATATCATTTCCAAGTCAGTCTTTGGAGCTGATCTGTAGAATATGCCTATGCATGTCTCTGAGATTCCCAGATCAGTCAAAAGGTTATCTTTTTTCCTATAGGCTGAAAGGCCAGTTTTGCTTGCGACTCTCAAAAATGTATTATGGCATTCCATGTTTCTGTGCCTGACTAACTTCCATGCTCAGTTTACAAGTAAAAAGGTTTTTAATTGGTACCTTTATAAACTGATCATGGGAACTGTTGCTCTTTTTGGTTACTAAATTTATTGTAAGAAATAATAAATTATCTGACTCAAATAGTGCCCTTCATTACAATTGTGCAAAGTCTGGAAAAGATACTGTAAGGAAGAGATGGATTAGGTTACTGTCATCTTTATCTTCAGATTCTGTGAATATAGGAGTTTGGGACTTGCAATCCTAGAATAGATCATTGGTCCATCAAGTTCACCATCATATCTTTGCCAGCAGCCAATACTGGATGCTTTAAGGGAAACTAACCTACCCTCCTTACTCCAAACCAGCTATCATATACACATCCTGATTGTTCAGTGCTGTCCATGGAACAGCAGTGACAAATCCTTAATGACCCATTATATCCTCAGAAAATAGGATATGGATTTTCTAAAAGTTTTCTCACTACAGGTACTTGCTTGCAAAACATGTGTTTTCTTAACCCTGCAGCTGGAAGGAGTTAAAACCAAAGACTTAATTGATTAAAACAGAAAATAGAAATGATTTACAGTCCCATATAGAGTTTTCAGTATATTATCAAAGATTCCATTTGCAGTAGCTTATGATTTAAAAATATCTGTTTTCTAACTCAGTAGTGTCACAAATGGATGTAAAATACCCTCTATGCTTACGCTACTCTCCTGCTCCCCCCTCCCCACCAAAAGAAGTATCAATAGTTGGACCCTTTCCTAGGCAGACTATTGCTCAACTTATTGGAATGATTTTCTTGTTATCTTTTACAGCTAAATGCTTTTCATATCTCCATTTGCCTTCAAAATAAACTTTTGATTTCTGTTAATTTTGAGTGGACTTTTTAATGATCTAAATACACAGGTAGCATTCAAAGGTGCTTAACTTTCATTCCAATATTTTAATTCACAAAAAAGATTACCTGCAATTACCCAACTGTACAGTCTATGTTGAAGAGCAAAAACAATAAAATCTCTCCCTTCTCTTCAGACAAGACACTTAATTGACCTTTGATAGTTATAAGTATGTCCTTATTCTGGGTCCCATCTTTCCTTGAACATACCGAGCCCTCTTGCTGGAATCTCAGGCTATGTCTACACCAGAAAAAGTTAAGTCGACTTTGTTAAGTCAACTTAATAAGGTCGACTTTTATGTCGATTTAAAGCCAACCTCATTAAGTCGACTTAATGAATGTCAGGTCTAGACATGGAGTCTGGTGTAGACATGGAGTAACTTAGGTTGACTTAAGGGTCCTTAAGTTGCTAGTGTAGTCGTACCCTTAAAGTATACTTTCCAGCCTTTCTGTCTTCTTTTGTGGCATGATGAATGCTGAGAAAGGACACCTACCAAGACAGAAATCTAAAGAGGAAATAATCTGTAATCATAAACAGAAGGATCCAGCCTTGGATTTCTTTCAGTCTTGAGACTGTAGTTTGTCTTCCATAGTTTTAACTGAATGTTTTTTATGCTCTTGTGCAATATGTATTCATTGCCTATTTATACAAGGAATACATTATTTTTCTTTGGTAAGGTGCCTTCCTTTATTTTGTGTGTAAAGTTACATATATTTATAACCAAGTTTCAAATTCTTTTTCATGTTGTAAATAATTTTTCCTCATTTCAGGATTTTGTCTTTGTGTTTTTAAAGATTCTTTTGTGTTGTTTTGTACATATGTCTGATTCGAAATAATGCTTGCTGGAGGTAATCCCTTTCAGAACATAGAGGCTGCGTCTACACTGGTTAATTAAGTCGACTTAAGCCTGCTTAAGTCGACTTAATTTACCCTGCATCTACACTGCAGTTTCTTTAAGTCGACTTAAGCCTACTTAAGTCGACTTAATTTACCCTGCATCTACACTGCAGTTTCTTTAAGTCGACTTAAGCCTGCTTAAGTTGACTTAATTTACCCTGCATCTACACTGCAGTTTCTTTAAGTCAACTTAAGCAGCTTGCTTAAGTCAACTTAAGGAAACTAAAGTCGACTTAATTAAAATTAAGTCGACTTTCTAACACCACCTTCCTAATCGATCTAAGGCTTAAGTCGACTCTCTAGAGTCGACTTAAGCCAGTGTAGATGTGGGGTAGCAGTCGACTTAGGGCATGGGTCCCGTCTCGCCGGGACCACTCAGGTCCTGGCAAGAAAGGACCGCAGGGTTTGCTTCCTTCTCCCCAAGACCCGCGCTCCAGCTGATCAGCAGCTGGAGCAGGGACCCTGGAGAGAAGGAAGCCCCTCGCTCCCCACACTACCTCCTAGCTAGGACCATGCGGTCCCAACGAGGAAGGAGAGCTGGAGACCCACGCTCCAGCTGCCCGCTGCTCAGCAGCGGGCAGCTAGAGCGGGGATCCCAGCAAGAAGGGACCTCAGGGCTCCCTTCTCGCTGGGACCACTCATGTCCCGGCAAGAAGGAAGCCCCACGGTCCCTTGTCCCCGGGACCCGTGCTCCAGCTGCGGCAGCTGCTCGGTCGGGCCAGGAGGAAGCCCGGGGCTCTCTTGGCCAGCGCCGTGCTCCAGCTGTCTCTCTAGACCAGGGGTCAGCAACCTTTACTATGAAAAGAGCCATTTTGCCCCGTCTTCCACTAAAGAAAAGTAGTCTGGAGCCGCAAAACATAACACAGCTTATAAACTATTATTTGTTTAATTAATTGAATTTGAATGAATTTTGAATTGAAATTTAATTTTTAGAAAGGTTTTTATTTA
>ML685867.1:4038785-4064501 GCA_007922175.1 Pelusios castaneus
TTGACTTAATTTGTAAGTTTAGACACACCCTCTCAGTCTCCTGTTAGTTCCTCTTTGTATAAATAATTTAAAATATTCACTGGCGCAAAGACATGAACCTGAAACTAGCACATCCCAGATGAGGGTCCTGAGCACTGGACCCAAGATATTTTCCCTATCAAAGTTGAAACTGAGCCTTTCCTGAGAAAAGCTTTTCCATTTCAATTAAATAGCATTTTCTGATGAATAAACATTTTGTCAAAATACTTCCAACCAGCTCTAATTATGAGCGGCACGCCTAGGTTTTCAAAGTCACACAGCTAAATTCTCCTGCATAACTCCCAATGATATTAATGGGTTTGTGTGGCCAAATTCTTCTGCTTTACTTTGAAACAATTACCTCCACATAGTTCAATTTTTTTTCAAAATAGCTTTTGAACCCCAAGGCACATTTCTTTTAGCTGCTTAAAAAAGCAGGATATATACACTAACTCACAAATCACTTAAGATTCAGTTGTCCAAATGTAAACTTTTTTTTTTTTTAAATGATGGAAACATAATTAAATTATTTTGTTTTAATCAGTTATAGATTTCTTCTTTGAGTGAAGTTCTCTATTATATTCCACTGAGAGTTTACACATGTTCAACAAGTGTTCAGACAATTTGAAAGTAACGTCCGTTGGCCTGCACGTGCATCCTGGTTTGCCTCATGGTTTCATCAAGGTGACAAAGGGCAGGGTGAACTGACTGCATCTCCAGTTCCTTCTTTACCACCGCATAGCCCAGCTTGGAACTTGCATTGTCCTTGTTGCTGATGCACCTTTAAAACACTGTTGTACATAGTTTTAGAATTTTACAATGTATATTGTTTTTGGCTGTTTTATAGTAGTTTTTTGCAGTTTAATGATTAGGAAAGATAGTTGGGATAGATAGTTTCCATACATGCACCCTTTCTCTTTGTACTCATGTGTGAGTACTGGACTGTCCCTGAGACCCTGGGCTTTAAAATCTGTGCCTCCTGCCTACATTTCTTTTCAGTCAGTGACAGACATCAGCGTTACTTCTGCAGCTTGGGACAAGCCCACATTGCATCCAGGAGCAGTATTTGCTAGTCCTTCCCCAGCCATACCTGAGAAGGCCAGGCTTTCTGCCTCTGGAAACACCTCATGGAAATCCTCATGAGGCCTCATTTGGACCAAGGCTGGGGGACATCCTGTGTACATTGGCCTTAAACAGCCAGAGGTACAGATCTGGCACTGGCAGTACCAGCGCTATGGACTCTGCTAAGGAAGCATGACCATAAGCATGACGTTGTCTTCCTCAAAACCAAAGAAAGGGGACAATCCTTTCACGAGTTCAAGTCATGGAGAGGGAGCATGGTTTAAATACATAAACATGAGAAGTCCCAGAAGCAAGGAGTTCCAGTGGTCCCAGGTACTGAAACACAGGTACTGTTGACATTGGTATCCCATAAACTATGGGACCACCCTGTTCCAGGGAAATCTACTGCTATCCCATAGATTCTGTGTAAGGAGAGTGTACCCCTAACACCAGAAAGATCAGGAAAAGTACCAGAGCTCCAGGACACTTTCACCTAAGAGGAAACAAGATTTCCCCTCTTGTTGGGACCCTCTACCTCTAGGAAGACTATTTCTTCTGCTCATGACATGCCACTGTTAAGATTTCCTTCAAGTAGACCCTCAGATCTAATGGTGGCAGCGGAGCCTGGTTTCAGCAGTGCTGCCAGAACTTCTGCCATTCCCGTCTTCCTCACTGGCTGAAGTAGTGAGCACATCATCCTTGCCTTCTCCCTGGAGAGGACAAGACACACCAGGAAGTCCCCCAGATTATCTGCTGCAGTAGCAGAAAGACTCAAGGATTGGGCAGTCTCTACCCAGAACATCTCCAAGTGGATTCTGGGTTGCATTACACTGTGCTATTCACTATCTGGCTTGCCTCCACTCAGTGGAGTGCAAGCTCATTGCACGAGAGCCCAGGCTTTCACCATGACTTCTCTCCAGAAGATGCAGGTCAGGGGATACATGTCGAGTGGCCGCGTGGAGTTCAGTGTACATCTTTGTTATGCACTTTGCCTTTGTACATTACTCCGTGGCAGATGGTTCCTTTGGCATCACAGTCCTCTGCTCAAAAGTTCCAGCTTCATCCTCGCATCCTCCTCTGACTTAAGTACTGCTTGTTAATCAGCCTCAGTGGAATATAATAGGGCAGGAGTGGGCAAAATACAACCCCTGGGCCAGATCCGACCTGTCTAATATTTCTGTCTGGCCCACCATGCAAGGTTAAAAGGAGGCCCACCCAATTCGTTGCTTCTGCTGCCAGTGGTCTGCTTACGCTACCCTGGAGCATCAGGCAGCTTTCGTCTGGTTGCTTTGTGAACTTCCTGCTTCTGGTCACGTGATTGGAAGCCAGAAGTGGCCCACGTTCACAACAACTTACCAAAATTTGTGGAGTGGCCCCTCAGCAAAAATTATTGCCCACCCCTTCAACATTGCCATCCCTCAAAAAAAAAAAAAAAAAGAGGAAGTTATTACTTGTATGTGGAGGTTCTTTGAGATGTGTGGTTCCTATCTGCATTTCATTTCCTGCCCTTCTTCCCCTTTGGTATGGATCTTTTGGCTTTGCGGTGGAGAAAGAACTAGAGGCCTGGTTTGTTCTACCCGTCCGTTAGCACCTTGTATGAAACCAGAGTGAACGTGCAGATCAATGGATTCTACTTTGGAATGCTCCAGCTCCAAATGCGTGGTGCACTTGTATCAGCGCTCAGTGGAATGCCATTAGATACCACACATCTCAAAGAATCCCAGGTCTAGGTAAATAATCTACTCTTACAAAATACTATCCAATGGTACCATGTGCTACTGCATGACAACATATATTTTCTTTTAAAAAGTTGGATCTATGTCATCTTAGAGTTTTGAGTTTATTTAAAAATAGAGCATAGTCACACTGCTTAACTCTGTTGTATTGTGGGAAGCATTAAGTGAACCTAGATTTTATTTTGGGATGGGTGTGGAATAAAAGTAGCCATGCCTTGTTTGCAACACAAACACTGCAGTTCTCCATTTCCCAGCCGGTAAAATGGAAATATTTTCTGCTTCACGAGGTGTTGTGGTGATTAAAATTTATTAGGAATTGAAAGGTGTATAGATGTCATGGTGATGGAGGTCATATAAATACTTACATAGATTTTATGCTGAAACTGACTTAATCAGTAGGTTTGGTTGTGGAGATTTACTTTCTTTCTTCCAAGAGGTGAATTTGAGCACATGTGTAAATGTTTTCTGAACGGGGTTCTATATGTACAGGCTAACTAATTTAGATAATAATCTAAATAATTTAGATCAGGGGTCGGCAACCCCTGGCACGCATGCTAGAACTGGCACGCAGGCTGAGCCTGAGCGGCATGCAGCCCCGCTCAGGCTCCCCCGCTGGCCCCACAAACTGCGAGGCCAGCAGCTGTGGTGCGCGGCTGAGGGCCACTGGTGGGTCAGCTTGGCCCAGCCGGAGCCACTCTTGCCGGTGGGTGGCCTCCGGTTCCTGGCTCCGGTTTCTGCCAGCTGTGGCAGCTCCGGGTGGGCTGAGCCAACCCACCCCTTTGCCAGCCATGGCCGGGGCCGGCTCTGCCCTGCCGGCAGCGGCGCGGCTCTGGGCGGGCCCAGGTGATGCGGTGCGACCCGCTGCGCTTCCCTCCTGCCGTCCAGTAGGGGTCAGGGCCAACAGGGGCCCTCAGCCCTGCGCCGCCCCTGCAGATGGGAACCGGCCCCAGGGCTGGAAACCGGAGGCCGGTCGCCGGCTGATGCAGGCCCTGGCCCTGGCCAGCAGGGCACCTAAAGCCTGGCCCCACCCCCTTTTGGCTCCGCCCCCAGCACCTGCTGAGGGTGCGGTGGGCAGGGCTGGCAAAGGGGCCTGCAAAGGTTGCTGACCCCTGATTTAGATAACTGCAAGATATGCTTAAGTGAGTTTTAATGATGCATAGCCCCATGCTCAGACAATAGTTTCCTTCTGTGGTAACATAAATGCAAAACTTCTTTGTTTGTGGGCTCTTAGGTCTACACTAGAGTTTGTTCAGATTAGAAATGCAGATTTATTCATTTACATTTTTTCACCTATGTTAAGTTGAATACAGAGTTTAAAACAAGTGAAATAGATTTAAAAACAAAACAATACAAAAAAGCACACAACCCTACACAAAAGATTGAATTCTACTCTATTTGCACTGAATTTAATCATAAAGTAAGGAGAACTCCATTTAAATCACCTTTAAGGAAAAGTGGCATATTCTGGAGAGAAATGTAAATTCAGTGAAGGAATTTTTATATATCATAAAAGATTAACCACCTCAAACAACATCCCTCTCTGTACCTTGTCCCTTTGTTTTCCTGCTTACTGGAAATAATTATACAGTCTTGAAAAAGCCTCCAGTTTAAATTGGGAAATTATTAATCCAGGAAGAAGTTTGCAATGAGTTCTCTCATTCTCATGAGTAAATGAGAGCAAAATTGGCCGCGCATGTTCATCTGCAGTGAATCAGAATTTCTATTTTAAAATATTAATGTTATGAGTAATGTAAATTTAATACACAGTTATAGTGCAAAGCAATTTGTTTCTTTGTTTGGCACAGAACAAACTTTGAGGAAAAATAAAAAGAATAAAAATGTTTATAGTTTACCATTCACATGTTGAAATTGCTTCTTTAAACCAGGTCCTGAATGAATAACTTTCCAAATTGAGTTAAAGATTATTGTAAGGTGATTATGTAGAGGAAGAAAAAACAATAAAGAGAGATGAAGTTTTTATTTTTAAAGCTGGTTAATCTTTCATAGTATATAAAAGCTGCCTTCATTTGGTTTTTATCCTCCTTTCCAAATGAGTCACTTCTTTTTGTCTTAAAACCTTATTTGTTTCTCTAGTTTATGATTAGCTCTCTCTAAAAGTCTTTCATGTGATATAGGAAGGGCATTACATAAAAAACAAAATTGTATTTTTTATTGTTCTTTGCATGCTAACTTTAATGGAATAGAAAGAAAGTTAAAATATTTGGCCTTTATTCTTCAGTGGATTCTATTAATATGACACTGGAAGGAAGTCCCTGTCTGCATTCAAAAGTTGTGCCGGAAGCTTCTATTGCAGGAACATGGCCTTGGTCTCTAATTTTCTGTAGAAAATGTAAAAATATTCTGTAAATGCTTCTTATTTTAATAAATATAAAATTAGCAAGGGAATTAAATAATCTAAATGTCATAATAGTTTGTTATAGTCCCTAATTTTTGTATTCACTAGTAGCTATTTAAAGTAACTAACCATCATCACTCTCAGTAATAGAGTTCAATTGCAGGTAGTACTACAGACAAATATTAATTTAAAGGAATTGCACTGTATCTGTTGATGATGGAGTATGATTCAGCTGTTTTTGTACTGTTTTTAACGAGACTTGCAGTACCACAGTTCTGTTTATTCTCTTGAAACTGAATGCATATACAGTAAGTCACCCCATCCACACTATGTAAAAAGCCCACAATGACCTGGCTAGTAATATGGGGTGAGAGGATGATTCACCATAATTGAGAGAGCTCCTATTTTTAAACAATTTATGCTCTGTCTTTGGGAGCTAGTTTAAAAATCCTGGGGTTGAGTTCTTTAATCTACCCCCATGCAATAGATACAAACACTTAATTTGAATAATTTTATTAAGGGATGTCGTGCGGGGAGAAGATAGAGGAATTACTCTAATATACGCTATATAAGCAGCAATTTTGCATGAATCCCCTTACTGTCCTAGCCGGTGTGGATGGTAATGCTGTTCCTTGCAGGAACAAACATTAAAGATGAAGGTAGTTTATTCTTCCTGCCTTTGTCCTCTCTGTTTAGAATGCCAGCTGTGGTACCATAATTGGTGGTAGTGTGGTGATGGTTTTTGTGGTGGAGATGCTTTCCTCAAAGAGTTGTACTTCGGCTAACTAACTTCATATAGCCACGTCAGAGGCCAACCAATGTGACTAATACTGCTGAAATGCTTTGGGGACTTGGTGCTTTCATTTTCTGAGTGCCTAGATTCCTATACAAATAGATTAAAATAAATAAATAAATGTACATACACACACACTTTCTTTCCCTCCTAAATGGCTAGTTATTGCAAATACAATGTTGCCTGTCTGAGCAAGCTGAAGCCTATAAATCTGTAGCATGATACATTCTAATGTATGCATTCATTGATTCATTGCTCTATAGAGAAATAGACATTTAAAAAAAAATATCAAGAGTGTTATCTTTGTCTTTCAAATATTAATTTGCATTTCTTTAGTTTGCTGAACAATGCCTGAACCCATGTTGTAATTGTTGTTGTGCTAGCAACTAGAGGTCCCAATCAGTATCATGGTCCAATTGTGCTAGAAACTTGCAGGATCCTCCCTGCCTACAATCCAAGTTTACAATCCAATTGTGTAACTTCATGCCTTCCTTTTTTTTTTAATTAATTTGCCAGCTTTGGATGAAACAAGGTGTTTTATGTTGAGGTTTTATATTTTTGGTCCTTCTGCTAGAAAGTGTTTACAGAACATAGCAAACCAACTAATCTTCAGACCCTTGATGAAGTAATTGTAAAGGAGGGAAAGCCAACTTCCTTACTAACTTCAGGTCAGGCATAACACTATTCAAGAGTTCCCATTTTTGTGTGCTTCCCCATACTGACAAAGTGAGATTTTCTCCCACGAAAGCTCATGCAGTAAATAAATCTGTTAGTCTTTAAAAATGCCACAGGACTCTGTTGTTTTTCCCATAAACATGGTTAGTCAATGGGAAACTAAAAAAAGTCTTTATAAAAAGAACAAAATCATATCTGTGACATAGCTATATTACAATCCATTCTTGGGTCTACAGTAGTTCAGTGTTGTGACTTTTAATGGAGAAACTTATGACATTTTACAGATTTCTATTAATTCTATGACATGTGACACTTAGCCTTTAAAAGACAATGTTAGGTCACTAAATGCAGGATGTATAGGGCTATAGAATAATGGATGTTAGTTTTATGCATCAACATTTAATTTGCTAATGTTTTCATCTTCTTTTGCAGTGTATCTTTTGTCACTATTTAATGGGTGGTATTTACAACCAAGTGTATGTAAATCAGACTTTCAAATTGAAAATCATGCATTCATGTCACACATTTACATCTTGTCTGAGGCACTTTGATAATTGCCTATTAAACTCCTCATAAGGAAAATAATAAGTGATTTGTCTATATGAATGCCAAAGAAATAATTGGCCTCGAAGTGTTATTGTGGCTGAAGGTATATATTAATGACTTCTTAATCTTCAAGAAAACAGTCTGATACAGAGGAGCACCTGAGCAATCTTCCATTTTACTCATCTTACAGTCAAAAACAAAAATAATTTAATTACAAGCACATTTCTTTTCTTTAGCCAGCAAATGAAACAAGGCATGAAGAACAAAAATTTTGGGAAAAATGTTGAGTTTGAAATACTGGCGTTTAAGATTAAAGAAACCCATGTATTTTATGGATGGGAAAGATTCTGTCTCCGAAGATTAGCTGTTTTAATTGATATTAGTTTAATAGTGTCGTACGGTAACTATCATCCTCAAGTCCCCTGCATCTTCTTGAGTCTTTCGTTTGCTTTCAGGAAGACTTTATTAGAAGGCTCAGAAAAAGAAAAAAAAAATGAAATGTTCATTTTCCAGAGTATACATCTGACCTTGTCAGAGTATGAGTCTTGGTTTTAGTTGTTAAATTAATGATCCCTGTGTATGGGGAAGAATCTTGATTATTTCCAAGGACATTAGGTTCTGCATGTGGCCCATCCCTAGTAATGAGAGGTTTAATTTATCCCTACTGTTTTTCCACTGACATCAGCAGTATTGCATATGGGAATTGTGAAATAATGGCCTCCAATCCCTGAAGAATCATTAAAGAGTGCTGGGGATGCAATAATTTGGTTTCATGTGACTGCTTCATCTATTTCTGGGGATTGTATTTTAAATGATTTCTTTCCACTCATTTGAACTTTACCATTCATGTCTATGGTGTATTTTTTGTTAAATAAATAATATGCATTGTGGATATAAGATAGTCATTCATTATTTGTGCTTCCCTTTTCATTGGATAATGTTGTTACACTTTATAACAAATAGTGTTTTATTATTCCCAGTACATTTCTCATTCTTTTTTCCTTTTGTTGGATTAATGCTGTGTTTACACAAAAATAGATGGGTTGGTGGTTCATGATGCTGATTTCTGCATGCAGCCCCTCATTCCTGAATTCCCCTGACAATTGAAACTGTGATTTGATTATATTGTGTTGTCAGCGTAGATCGCTGGTGATTTCTGAAAGGTTACCAGATGTTGTACCATAGAAGATTTCCCTTAATCATGAAATTCCTTGCCATTTCACCATCTACCGTGGCATCATGAAATGCTGATGGGCGTGAGTGCGTGCATGCGTGTGCGCGCACATGTTATGGCTTCCCTCTTTGGTGTTAGACATCACAGAATAGAAGAGCCCTTGCCCTTCTGAATCAGACCTGTCATCCATCTAGTTAGGTAACCTGTCTTTGGCAGTGGCCAGCACGCGCTACTTCAGGGAAAGGTGCAAGAATCCTTGTGGTGGACAATTATAAAGGGGTTAAGAAGGAAGTTTCTTCCAAACTCCTGTCCTCTAGTCACTGATTGATAATCTCCATGGTTCAGGGCATATGTTTTGGCTGTTAACATTCATAGTTAGATATTTTTTTTCTCATGATTTTACTGTAAGTATCCAGATGCAAAAGGCCCACTATCATCTCCACTCCTGCAAGGGGAAAAGGCCTAAGGTTATTCATTACCATCAAGAACCGCTCTTGATAAAGTAAATGAATTATTAAAACCAGTTGTCCGTGCATCCTTGTATAACAGCAGGGGCCACAGGATACAGCATGTCCCAGAATAATAAAGAGAGTCCTGCATTTGAAGCAGTCTGCTGCTTCTGTTAGAAGGTTATTTGCTGTTTTCCATAGGTGCTGCTTGTGTTTCTCAGCGTTAAAAAGGGAAGATCATAAAATGCTACCTACTAGCACTCTGACACTGAAAAGGACACAGTCCGGCATTGGGTTTTAAAACAGCTGTTCTTTAAAGTAACTAAGATATTAGCGTCTACGTTAATGCTTGCAAATGTTATAGTATTAATTTCTGTGCTCATCGCGCCTCGTACCGACTGTAAATCATGAAATCAGCCCTTAATTGCTAGGAATCAGCTTACACTTACAGCTACATGTGAAGCTGCAAGAGCATGAACAAAACAATTGCTTTCGAGGGAGTTAATTTTATTTCTCTCAGATCATTAGACTTATAAAAGTGCTAAAGGAAGAACATGGAGTGAAATCAGCTTTCATGGTAAACACCTCATTAAAGACCTAAACACGTTATATACACCCTCTACTCAACGTCGAGGCACTGTTTGCTGTACAGCTAGTTGAACCTAAATTCTGTAGCAAGAACCCCTGAGTTTCTGTGGCAGACTGCAAATTCTGAAATTTAGCTTTATCTAAATAATTGAGGTTCGTATTGAGCGACTATAAAAGTGAATAGTAAATCAGTACAGAATTATTCTGTTAGTTTGATATTAAATGTATTGTACTGTGTCCCTAACCTTTTTCCGCTCTCAGCATGGTGCTGCAGATTTTGAATTGGAGGGTGTTGAATCCTGGTTTTGGCAGGTCAGATACAGGACAGTAGCATAGCGGTTGGATTTCTTTGCTCAAAGTACCACAATAAAATAGTTTAGTACTGATATTTCTTCCTCATAAGAAGGCCTACAGATCTGTTGCAGTGTAGTACATCAGCCGGCTTGCAGCTTGGGAAGGAACCAGACTGTCAGGGACTGGTAGCAAGACAGTGCCTCAATTCCTGAAGTTCCCTCTAGTTTTTGGTGCTTTACAGTGGCTGGCAGCTTGACCAGACCTTCTGGCTGCAAAGCTGTTCTGAAAGAAATTCCAAACTTTGTTTTAAATTTTGACCAGCATTTGGCTCACCTTTAGCCCCTGCTCAAACCCAAAAAGTGATCTATCCTGTCGGCCATTTTCAGCCCCTGGAAAACAGCAATCCCTGCAGATCATGGTATAGCCATTGATGGACCTATCCTCCATGAACTTGTTTAGTTGTTTTTTGAACCCTGTTATAGTTTTGGTATTCACAACATCCTCTGACAAGGAGTTCCACAGGTTGTCTGTGCATTGTATGAAGAATTACTTCTATTTTTTCATTCTAAATCTGATGCCCATTAATTTAATTTGGTGACACCTAGTTTTTGTGTTATGAGAAGGAGTAAATAGCTCTTCCATGTTTACTTTCTCCATACCAGTCATGACTTTATAGACTTCTATCATTAGTTGTCTCTATTCCAAGCTGAAAAATCCCAATCTTATTATCCTCATCTCACGTGGAAGCTTTTCCATACTCCCTCATCATTTTAGTTGCCCTTTTCTATACCTTTTCCAATTCCAATATATCTTTTTTTTGAGATGGGGCTACCAGATCTGCATGCAGTGTTCAAAATGTGGGCATGCCATGAATTTATAAAGAGGCAGTACCATATTTTCTGTCCTATTATTTATCCCTTTCCTAATGATTCCCAAAGTTGTTAACTTTTTTTTGACTGGTGCTGCACACTCAGTGACTGTATTCAGAGAACTATCCACAGTACCTCCAAGATCTCTTGAGTGGTAATAGCTAGTTTAGACCCCATCATTTTATATGTAGAATTGGAATTATGTTTTCCAATGTGCATTCCTTTGCATTTATCAACACTGAATTTCATCTACCATTTTGTTGCCCAATCACCTAATCTTTTGAGATCCCTTAATAACTCTTCACAATCTGCTTTGGATTTAACTATCATGCCTGCTTTGGATAGAAAATAGATGGATTATCCATGCTCTGTATGTAGTAGGAAAAATTGTTATGCTATTTTTTTTAAACTGTTTATTAGCTCATCTGTAATTTTGGAAAGTAGAATGAAATTGTCTTAGCTGTGGTATTTTTCTCAACTGGAGGAAATACTGAGGGTGGGCAAAGGCAGACATTCACCAACCATTGACTGAGAGCTCTCATTCAACAGATTTGGGTACTCTTTGCAATTGATTCATTGACCTCATTACTTCAGGTAAGCACAGATAAATGTTCCTGTTCAAAATGTCAGCTTCGGGCTTCAGAGACAACTCTAGAGCTGGTTGAAACTTGGGGGTTAGCAGGAAATGCAGGGTTTTTTGAAATTTGTTTTTGTTCTGAGTTGGAAATAATTCAAATTTTACAATTTTTTCTGCAAACCAGAAGTCTTGGGGGAAAAAAATGTTTAGGAAACATGGACACAGGGTATTTCTGAAACTAAATCTCCTTCCCCAGTGCCAGGGTTGAGTCTATTAGCCAGGGGTGAACAAAACTGGCTCACAGCTAGGTGCCAGCATTTTTCCGTTTGGTCGCCAAAGGATGCTCCTCCATTACATTTCTGCAGTGGAGCTAGGCAACAGGCTACTAAAACTGGTCACCATGGCAACCAGAAACATTGATTTGTTGAGGCCTGCTCTTAGCAGAGGTGAAATTGATAAAATCTTTCAACTCTGCAGCAGGTATTCTCTGGGCTTCCAAGTTCCCTATAGTGAAGCTGGAATCCAAACCCTGTTAAGAGCCAGGACTTCCAGGATCAACAGGGAGCTTGGAAGCCCAGGAATAGAGGGACTGAGCCTGAAAGCTTGAGGTCCCGGCCTTAAGGCCAGCACACACAGTGAGAATCTCTCTATTGCAGCCCTCCTGGGAAGTTTTTTGTCAGTTTCACTTACCCAGTGCGAAATTGGCTAGGTTTCAAGTGAGCAGCCAGGGAACCTGTTCCTTTGACATTCCTAGTGCAATGTGGTATGATGTATGTGTGTGTTATTTTTACTTGGTTTGTTTGTTTTGTTTTTTCGTTTTTAAATTTTCTCTCAAAAATATAGATTTTGCAAAAAGGGTGTTTTTTTGACAGAAAACCATTCTGATTGTTTTTTTTTGTTTTCTGGTTTTTGATTAGGTCCAATCTGCACCTTAGTGAAATGAAATGGGAAAAGGTCATTGTTTCAAAGTGTTCACAGACTTCTGCAAACACAATGCATTCATTCTAAAACATCTCACACTTGGAAGGCTAGATAGTACATTTCTGAAACAACGAAGGAATTTTGCTGACAAACTCTGGAGCACACTGGGCACCTTCCAAGGATTCTTGTAACCCTAACTGACTTTTTGGTTAAATTTGTCTTATACTATGTGTAAATCCAACTACTATGAATGTTAGTGAACCGAATGTAACAAAATAGGTATGATTAGAATCATAGGGCTGGAAGGGACCTCATGAGGTCATCTAGTCCAACCCCCTGCTAAAAGCAGGACCACTCCCACTAAATCATCCCAGTCAAGGTTTTGTCTAACCGAACCTTAAATATCTCCAAAGACGGAGATTCCACCACCTGCCTAGGTAACCCATTCCAATGCTTCACCACCCTCCTAGTGAGAAAGCTTTTCCTAATATCCAACCTCAACTTCCCCAGCTGTAATTTGAAACCATTGCTCCTTGTTCTGTCCTCTGTTACCCTCGAGAACAGCCTAGCTCCCTCCTCTTTGGAGCACCCCTTCAAGTAGTTGAAGGTTGCTATCAAATCCCCCCTCAGTCTTCTCTTCTGCAGACTAAATAAGCCTCATTCCTTCAGTCTCTCATAAGTCATGTGCCCCAGCCCCCTAGTCATTTTTCGTTGCCCTCTGCTGTACTCTTTCTAATTTGTCCACATCCTTTCGGTAGTGGGGAGCCCAAAACTGGACACAGTATTCCAGATGCGGCCTCACCAGTGCCGAATAGAGGAGAATGATCACATCCCTCGATCTGCTGGCAGTACTCCTACTGATGCAGCCTAATATGCCATTGGCTTTTTTGGCAACAAGGGCACACTGTTGGCTTATATACAGCTTCCCGTCCACCATAACCCCCAGGTCCTTTTCTACAGTGCTGCTACTTAGCCGATCGATCCCAGCCTGTAGCAGTGCATGGGATTTTTCCATCCTAAGTGCAGGACTTTGCAATTGTCCTTGTTGAACCTCATGAGGTTTCTTTTGGCCCAGTTTTCCAATTTGTCTTAAGTCTTCCTGGATCCTGTCCCTGCCTTCCAGCATGTTTACTATTCCCCCCAGCTTGGTGTCATCCGCGAATTTACTAAGCACGCAGTCTATTCCATCATCAAGATCATTAATGAAGATGTTGAATAGAACCGGCCCCAGGACCGACCCCTGGAGCACTCCACTCGTTACCGGTTGCCAACTAGACATCGAGCCATTGATTTCTACCCGCTGAGCCCGTTGATCTAGCCAGTTTTCTATCCACCTTACGGTCCACTTGTCCAACCCATATTTCCTTAACTTGCCGACGAGAATGCTGTGGGAAATTAAGTGATGTGTTTTTGTTTCTAATTTGATCGAAAACCATGGAGACCCTTCCCTGCAAGGGTAGAGCATGGGCAGCAGCAGCAGTGATTAGGTGCCTGCTGTGCTTTAACCGTAGCCTAAATGAAACAGTTCTGATGTGCAGAAAGATCCTGCTAATGTCCTGTATCTCATCAGTCAGAACCTCCAGCTTACTCCCCCAACCCTTGTCAGGACAAAAAGCAACAGCAAATTAGAAATGGAAAATTTAGTAACAATAAAATAAATTTGTTAGTTCATGTTCATTGGTGACTGTTAAAATCAGATACTTAGTCACGGAATATTTCTCACTGTATTGTATTGTTTGTCACTCAAAGGAATCAACAAAAGCTGTGCAAATCTCTTAGAGCAGTCTTCCCTTAGAGAGCCAAATTTGCCCTGTAGTTCAATTCTTGACAATATGAGCTGTTTCGGGTTTGGGAGGAGAGAGAGCACTGTAAACAATTCACTTTATGTCCTTCAGTCCTTGCTGGCAGCATCTTAGGCTAAAAGCAATCCTTTTTCCTGTCTTTCTACACTGTTACACAATTCTGCATATGTGGGCGAATATTTTTTAATAGCATGGAGGACAATGCATACAATCTAGAGCAGTAAAAGTAAATAGCTCATTGACTGTTCCATTAAGTTTCATGGATGGGTTACATTCACCCTGTTTGTAATCAGAAAGGCATTAAACAAAGACACTTCTGAATTCTCTGAAAGGTGAATAAAAGAAAGACCAAAAAAAAAAAATTGACAATCAAATTATGAGTACCTGCCTCCACAAGGTATTAACAGAATGTGGCTAACCTATACTCCAATGTGATGGTGAACTCTCTTCAAATTCCTTTCTGAAGTCATGATATTGAATGGACTAAACTGCAACATTTGATATTTCTTTTTAAATAGCAAATACATGACATTTGCTCACATTATTTGAAACCTGTTAATCCAGATTTGCTCTAAATATGCTCGTTCTGTTAAATTATATATTCCAGCATGTTTACTGAAAAAAAGCTTATAAAACCCACAAGAAAAGTTTATGGGAATAAAATAAAATCGGTATCGAGGCATCCAATTTTTGGTGTTCCCATTCACTTCACTTCAAGCTGGGTGTGCTTTGAACTTACGGAAAATTTGCCATGTTCATGTAGGTGCCCATATTTTGGCACCAAAGATTGAAAACAATGGCCTAGGTTCCCAGGGAGTTAGCAGAAAATTCTCATGAATCATTTTGCTACCACATTGTGATGCTACTAATTAGGGACTGCTCAGGTAAACATTTTCATCATTCTGGTAAAATGAACAGAAAAGAACTGGGAAGCATTGAAATACTTTGGCACTTTGTCCATATGTATCAGTGGTATGGTTTGGGGGCGGCGGGGGTTGTTTGTTTGTGTGTGCGTGTGAGAACTAGGAATTACGTTTTCCATGTATGTGTAAATATACATTTCTTATATGAACGGTTATGGTCTACTTCACTACCCCAGAGGGCTGATTCTATAGACTCGTGTCGACGAAAGCCAGTTTTTTGCCTCAAAACAGTGGTGGTGTACAAACTACAATCCCCCATGATGACCCAGCTTCCCTGATAAGAGGTATAGAGATTTTTGTGCCAAACCTTTAGCAACAAAGCGTGACTGTAATTACTTTACTTGGTTATGTGGTGGTCAGTGACCTCCAGGAAGTGTTTCACAGTACCCAAGCTGACAGCTCTGGCCATCAATTTGAACTTCACTGCCCTGCAGCCATCTGCCTCTCCCCCTGTAAAGTCCCAGGAATTTTTGAAATTCTTCTTCCTGCTTGGATGAAGTGGAGAACTCACATCACATTTTCCCAGCTGATGATGGGGGCTCTACACACCAAATATTTTCCTGCTTGGAGCACACCAGAGCTTCTGGATCTGATCACCTTTGAGAAGAGGCCTAGGGAGTCAAATCATTGTTGTGGTGCAGAGCCAAAGACCTGCCACTTCTATAAAGAGGTGGGAGCCATACTTGGCATTAACCACACGTCTGCTGCCAAAGGTATCGTGGATACCTCTGTGGGCCCCGAGACAGCGAACACCTTAACACATCCCTGATTCGAAAGGCACCTCAAGACCTCTGTGATTTGAATGGTCCTGATTGAGCCTCTCTGATAGCCCGGACATTTGGACCGGGTACGATGCGTTCAGAACATTGACAACATGGAGAGCAGTACATGACCCATCCTTTCAGCTAGAGATAGCAGAGGTGGGAAACTGTGCTGTTGAAAAATGCTGCAAAACGCAGGCAGAAAGCCCGCTGAGCCCACACCCATGATGTACCCTGATCCTCTTCGCCTTCCCACTACTCCTAGCAGCACAGAATGGTGGTTTGCACAGTGGGATACCTGCACATAGTGCACTGTTCTCACTGTTGTGCTGGAGCTCCAGCTGTGGATGTGCTTCGTTGACACGAGTGCTGTGTGAAATGGCACAAGCACGATAATTGCAGTGCTTTTTGATAATTGCTCATAAGCAGGGGTTAAAGTAAGGCAGAACGCACTGGAATGCAGTTCCGGGGCCCACAAATTTGAGGGGCCAGAGTTCCGAGGCCCCTAAAAATAGAAAAATCCGGCGTAACGCATGTTCCGCCCTGCCCTGGCTGCTGGCAGGCCCTACGCCCCACCATTGTTAATCACAATACTTATTGTGTTATGCAGTGTTTGTTAGTTTGTGACAATAATTGCTATAGACATAAACGCCAGATAAAATTATAAATATTTTTATGAAGCAACAACCGATGCATGTGGTACTGAGAAGTGGTTGCAAATGCCTACTGGGGAAGGGGGCCCGGAGATTAGGCGAGTTCCGGGGCCTGTCAAGTTATACTTTAACCACTGCTCGTAAGTTATGTCCTAAGTATATGTCCTAAGCCTAAGTGTATGTCCTCTCTACTCTGGTGTTCCGCTACTACTCCACAAATCAACATAATGAGGAAGAAAGCTCATTGGTTAACAGTCTGTCCAGCCAGCGACTGGACATGTTGTTTGAAAGTGTGTGAAATCATTACTTTTTTTATCAGCTATTGTTGCCGGAGGTGACTTGCATGTTTAGAATGTGATATACATTAGCACGATATACGCTGATGTAGACTTGCACTTTGTTCTATTGACAAGAAAAGTATGATGTATTTAACCAAGCGACCACAAGGTAGATTAATGTTCTTCCTGGGTAATTTAACTTTCTCATAATTGAAGTACCAAGACTCTGGTCATTGTCAATGCGAGGCTTGCAAGGATATGGGATTGCAGTTGCAAAATCTTGCAAAATAATTCCATGTTTGTGTCCAGATGTGAGGCTGTAAAAATGTTTTTGCTTTGTATATAAAGGATTCCATATTCTTCTAGTTTTTGTTCTCTTCCAGACTTAATAGTAGTTAAATTCTTTGTGAAAATCATGACTACCAGTGTAGCTTGTTTTGTTCTTTTCATGTCTGACAGGTCCAATTTACTTTCATTAAAGTAGATGATAAAACTTCCTTTTGACTTCAGTGGAAGACAGGATTGGGTCCTGTAAGGCCACATGATCTGATACTTGAGATTTATTTATTCACTTGGCTGAAATTGTTCAGGATAGTGAGCCAGATACACTATTGTCAAAAACATTTAAGTATAACCCTGTCCCAAAATAAGCTAATTAAAGTGGTGATTTCTGGACATCTAATTGCAACATGAAGCATGCTGACAAGGGGTCTGGTGAAAATGCTATCTTAGTTTCAAAATTAAATATTAAAGTTACTAGACAACAGTTGGCCCCGGGCAATTCCCAGTGGGTCAAGCTGTGGCCTCAGGCTTTTGCACCAACCAGTAATAGAGTGTAGAAGTGGATAGTGAGTGGGGAGAGAAAAACCTCCCAGTTGTCTCGTCATCTAAAACAACTGTACATATTGTTCATTTCTGGTCCCATTCTAGCAACAGTTTTAGAGTGGGTACTACAGTCATCGTCTGTGATTTCCTCCTCTTCTAATAGGAAGCAAGGATCAATTATTTGACATGCAAGATGCTGTAATGTAAGAAAATTGGCTCATAATTGTTGGTAATGAAGCATGAGGAGGAAAGAGCTAATGGCTTTTAGCCCCCTGCATTAGTCTGCACAAGGAAACTAATGAACATCCTACAGGAGCTTGGGCAATAATTTAAGAGCGTGACATAATATGTTAGAAATACATTAACAATATAGTTCTCAAAGATTTCAAACCATTCAGCATCCTTCTGTTATATAGGAGACTTTTGCTAATTTGCCCAAATGAAAACACTTTGCAAATTAGGCAGTGCACGAACAATTTTTAAAGGTGTATCATAACATTTATTTTACTGTAATATACAAGTGTATAATCATAATAGTGAATCGGTAGCATATATTGCCAGTAATAATAAAGCCTTAGGAATAAGTGACCTCGCAGTACACTGTATTTGCCATTCAGTCTTTACAGAGAATTGGGGGAAAGAAGTGTAATTTTGGTGTGAATGACTTGGTGAAAATTAGGAAGATTCTGCTGTATAAACTAACCATTACACTGATAAAATAACACGATTAATATTATGTAACCATCAGATTTTTATTGCAAGGAGTCTTTGTGTATCTATGCTATCTGCATTGATAAATACCTGAATGGGTGGTAATACCCTTTGATCATTTATATTTCTGACCAGATTGTTCACACTTATTACAAAGAAAGTGAAGCAATATAAAGCACTTGCCAAAAGCGTCACTCTTCCAGGCTAGGAAAGGAAGCATTTTATTAAGTCATTTAAGACCTTGCTGCATAGAGTCCCACACACCTCCAATTTCCTGAATGGCTAGTATGATGCATTAATAGTTTCCTTTGCTGCTCTTGCTTTAATAAGCAGTACTTAGTGCAAATAAGAATAGAGATCACTTAATTTTTTAGCAAAACAGAAAAACTAACAATAAAATCTATGGATGTGTCTGCTTAACTTGCATTACGCACACACAGGAGTAAAGGTTCATGTAAATGACACTCCTTACTGTTCTCAATTTTGAAAAAAACATCAGCTGTGAGAATGAGATGTGATCTTGCCTGGCAGAGTTCAGTAGAAGTGCAAAATGGGTGTAACACTAGCTGTGGAACCGCTTACATTTATAAATGTAATTTGTTTCTTGATTTCCTGCACGTTTCTCTGATCCCCGCTACTGCAAGCTAGTCACTTCTCAAAATATTTTTGAAAGCAGTTCAGTCGTGAGTGGACAGGATAGGTTTATTTGAAATTTTAATCCTTTTGTACAAAAGCAGCTAGTTCCTATTTCAGCTTGCAGACACTTTAGCCTTCAATGCTTCCACTTACTGATCTTCTGTTAAGGGCATGTCTACACTAAAAACATAGATCAACCTGGGTTAGGATGAGTTACAGCCACGGCAGTAGTTCATTTGTGCACTGTCCTCTTCTGATGGGAGTGCACATCCCCTACCAACTTAACAGGGCGCTGAGAGCTGGGCTCACAATTCCCTACACAGTTCTCCTGCAGGGCCCCAGCTGCTGCCCTGAGGCTCCCAGTAGGAGCCTGGATGCTGCCCGAAGACTCCTGGCTTCCTGCTGTTTCGGTCTCCCATTGAGAGTTTAGGTGTTGCCCTGAGTCTCCTGGTACCACTCTCCCCACAGGGATTTGGTCTGCCTGGCTCTCCGTTCTTAGCTGGGTTGCAATTTGAGCTCCCCATTCTTTGTTGGAAACCTGGCTGCACCACACACCACACTCGGGGTGCTGCCCGAGATTCCTAGCTTCCCACTTCCTGCTGGAAGCACAGCTGCCCTCCACTCCCAGGCTCTTGGCTTCAAGGAACCCCAAGGGCTGCCATGTTCCCAGTGGAAGCGGGGAGCCTGGGCTGAAAGTGGGCAGCCAAGATCCTGGGGGAGGAGCCTGGTGCCAAGCAGGGAGCTTGATGGGGGCAGCCCAGCTAGGAGCAGGAAGTGGGGAGACTGGGTAAAAAACCCAGTGTGCGGGGATCCTGGCTAGGGGCGAGGTAACCCCCCTCCACCCAGCTTTCCTGTCAATTTCATGAGTCAGGCATGGAGCTGTGAAATTGACAAGACTGACAGCCAACAACTGATGTAAGTAGTCTGCAGTGTCCACACCGATACTTTGTCCTCCAGTACACCAACGTAAGACCTACACCTATGATGGAGGTGGTGGTTATGTCGGTGTGGTAAGATACTTACATCAGTGGGAGCAAGGCTGTAGTGTGTACACTGACATAATCGGGTTGCTATAAACTAGTTTATGACATCTCACCTTGTAGTGTAGACCAAGCTTCAGATCAGCATAGATGGAGAAGAAGAATGTATATTTATGTTCCTCCTAAATAGGAAAAGAATGCTGTAAAGAATGTTGAGTTTGGGAAGATGAAGCGTGACCCATTAACCACCCAGTTGTAGAGATTATTCCTTTGTGACTCCTGGAGAGGATCTGATTTTGAGGAACATTTGGGTAACTCTTGTGTATTGATGTCAGATTAGGCCATTTCCTGGAGATGTTTCACTTCCTTAAATTTATTTGTGGGTTCTGAAGAAGTCTGAATTTCTCCAAGTAGTTCAAGAAACAGTGTTTCTCTGCTATGTACGTGGCCCATGAACAATTTCTGGCAGGAATTTTTGTTATATAATCTGGTCTCCTGTGCTGCTTCAGCACCCTTGTATCTTCTTTCTTTCTCTCTGTCTCAGCTCCCTAGGGACATAGAATGGACAAAGAAGAACACAAAATCATCAGTGATAAAGTTTGCAGATGATACATTGAGGAAGTGGTCAGTAACGAAGAGGAAAGGTCACTGATACCGAGTGATCTGGATCAGTTCTTAAATTGGACTAAAACAAACACTATGTGCTTTAGTATTCCTAAATAGTAATGTATATATTTGGGGGGCGGGGGGAAAGAATATTTGCCAGACTTACAGAATGGGGGACTCTCTCCTGAGAAACAGTGACTCTGAAAAAAGATTGGGGGTTGCAGCAGATAATTAGCTGAACATGAGCTCTCGGGATTATGCTATAGCCAAAATGGCTGATGTGATCCGTCGATGCATATGCAGGGGAATATTGAGCAGAAACAGAGAGGTCATTTTACTTTTGTATTAGACACAGCTGTGACTGCTGCTTGAATTCTGTGTCCAGGTCAGGTGTCCACAATTCAGGAAGAATGTTTATAAATTGGAGAAGGTACAGAGGAGATCCACAGAAATGATTCATAGATTCCAAGGCAGAATAATCTGACCTCATGTATAATAGTAGCCTTAGAACTTCCCCAAAACATTCCCAGAATATATATTTTTTTTTTTTTACAAAATATCTTGACTTGACTTCAGAATTGCCAGTGAAGAGAAATCTACCGTGCCCCTTGGTAAATTGTTCCAGTGATTAATTACTTTCCCTGTTGAAAATGTATACCTTAATTCTAGTCTGAATTTGTGTAACTTCAGTTACCAGCCATTGGATCTTCTTATACCTTTGTCTGTGGATTTGAAGAGCCCATTATTAAATTTGTTCCCCATGTAAATACTTATACACTGTAGTCAAAACAGCCCTTAACCTTAAACTAAATAAGATTAAGATACTTAAGTGTATACTATAAAACATGTTTTCTAAACTTTTAATTCTCATTCTCTAAACCCTATCCAATTGATCAACTTCCTTCTTGCACTGTGGACAGCAGATTTGGACAAAATAGTCAAGAAATGGCACAGCAGTGCCAAATACAGAGCTAAAATGAAAGAATTGGAAAAACAAGCTTTATTGTGTTAGACTCAAGTCTAGATGTTCACAATGTTCTAGCCTTGAAATGTGAGAGTCCAGTGGTATAAGAATCCTATGATATTCTGTGTTTGTGGAAATAAATAGGTTCTGTCTTATAAAAGAAATATATTTAGGAGAAGTGGGTAAATCAAGCAGCAGAAGGTCAGGACTGCTAGATTCTTGGTTCTGCAAATGACTCATTTAACCTTTGCCTTATAGCCATTTTACATATATTTTAAAATAAAACTTCCCTATTTCAAGGGGCTGTTAAAACTCTTAATGTTTGCAAAGCATTTAGAGACTTCTGTTGTTGTCATATGTGTTCTTAGATGCACCTGGAAGGGCAAATGACTTTTAGTTTGCACCAAAGCTCTGTTACTGCTCTTGATTGATTGTGCCCGCCTTTAAATGTAAGTTTATATAGATGTGGGAGGAAAGAGATCATCTGAAATTGAAAGAGATTCTAACAATTTGGGATCCCATTATAATATATTTGTACTGAAGGGATTGATGATCAGAAGAGGTATATTCCCAGTCATTTAAAAATCCAAGCTTTATCTAGGATACCTCTCTGGAAACATATGTTGAAGTAAGAAAGATGCCTTTACAAGAAAAAGCCTGCTACCCGTTTTTTGTTTTTTTTTCCCCTCCACCTTCTACGCTGTCATCCTATTTAAAAGCCAAGTGAAAGCTGTTAGGACCCTCCCAAGTCCTTTCAGTTCTTGCTTTCCTGACAGGAGTAGAAGACCAGAGTGCTGCAGCAAGCAATATAACTGGTTTATTAGGATCTTTTTCATGCAAGAATCCATTAGGACCCTATAGCCCTTTACACCAATAAATTTCTCCTCCCAGTAAATTTCCACTCCTCCCCAATAAATCTCTCTCTCCCCCCCTCCCCCCAGTAAATTTTCCTCCCTCTACTTCCTGGCTTACCTCAGTTTTTATAATGTATTTTAACCAATCATTGCTTTATTATTACAAGATGATTTAACCAATCCTAACATATTGTAACGTAATTCTCTAACCAATCATATACCATCATCTTAACTGATCACAATTAATTATGAAGGGGTAGCTGTGTTAGACAGACAGAAACAATTAAGGATTCAGACAAAAGTTATCAGTGGAATAGGTAACAAAATGACCAAACAATACACGTTTAAAATTTCTCACCACTTAGCAGTGGTTCTCAACGAACATAATTGTGGCATTCAGGATTTAAGCAATTGGAGCAACTTTCACTGTATGAATTATGACTGGAGCTTTGTACATAAAAATTAACTTCCGGTAAGATTATGCATCTAACATTACATTTTAAAACATAAAATCTGTGGTTTAGAACTCAGGGTTTTTTCTAACAATGTGTTAAATCTGACCTCTAAGTTTTGTTTTTACATTAATAATTCTAATGGTCTAGAAGTTAACTGTGGCAAAACTAGGGGGTTTTCTAATAAACAATCTGAAAAAAAATAGTTCATGTTGTTCATGTGTTCTTCCTGTACTTTGTCAGTTTCTGCTGGAAAATGAGAAAAGAAAACTACACAGTATGTCATGTCAGATATTCTCTAACAACATGCGTGTCAAAAATATTTGATCCAGATTTTCTGTAGATCCTATACCCAAGTTAAAGCAGCTCATTTATTTTAGGATAGGTTAAATCTATGAATTACCTTCATTTTTCTGGAAACCATTTCTCTGTGTGCGGTGTGCTTGCTTTTCCTAAAATTATAGAGAGTTACACAGCAATCTTTCAATCTAAGAGTTAAAGAATCCTGAGTGTAATATCACTACAAGCTACTAAGCTGATTTTGGCTTTTTGCCTGGACATATTCATTCATGAATAACTTGTTAAAGCAAAATACAACTTCCAATTATATTCTTCTCTTGGAACAGTTACTTTCCTCATAGCCAGCTCTTATTTCTTAACAGTGATTTCATTTGGGTCAGTAATGTTAAATGTTGAGGGGGAAAATGAATATTGGATGATTAGGGTTCTACCATGCTTTTCTGCATCACAAATGAGACACCATATAGAACAGACTTTTAAACTGTCTGACTGTGCATCAGAGTATTTTATTTTGTTGCTGCTGTACTATATATCACAAAATGCCCCTAATAGCAATAAATAGACAATAGAGGTTAATTGTGTAGCCATTAATCCCACAACGTTTCAGTTATTCGAGTTGATAGAGAAGGACATGAAGCTTCTATAGTGATGGGATTGAATTTATCTACCTTAATATAGCAAGTACAGCTTAAAACCAATACAACCCCGCGCCCCCCCCCCCCCCCCCAAAAAAACCCAGAAACCCCAAAGAGAACACAAAACGTGGAAAGGTAATCAGTTTATGTACAGGGAGATTTTGATAGACCAGTAAAAGTGCTAGGGACCACTTGATAGTGTACAATTGATTATCATGCTTGTTGCTAACAGCAGCTAAAATTGATAGACATTTCTGCCGACCTGTGGCCAAAAAGTTCTGATGATGTGGCAAAAAGAGATTGGATGTTTCTTCCTGGATTCGTAGAAATGACTGTATGGCTCTTTATATAGTTTATTAAGAAAGTATTACAAAAGAAACCACATGTGACTTGATTCATGCAGAAAGGATAGAGCTGCAGAGTTATTTAAAAGAAAAGCTTGACAAATTGAGTAAGTAAAGGGCCAATGGCCAAAATTAGAGCAGTGGAGAGCAGGGGGCTGTAGGGGAGGTGAGTTGCTGATGTAAGATAGTGCAGGACCTAGTCCATAATGTTCTGTGTAAAACCAAAGCCAGTTTTGGATCTTGAAGTGAATGGATTGAGGAAGGTAATACATTGCTGAAGAACAGAGTCCTCTGGCACTTTTAAAGACTAACAGATTTATTTATCCCATGAGCTTTCATGGGAGAAAATCCCACTTCATCAGATGCTTTGAAGATGGGAAATTTACAGAATGGGAGGAAATTAAATACAGGGAAGTGTATGATATAGGATCAGGTCAGGCTGTAACAGCAAATCAAAATAGATGTTAGGATTCAAACACTGGGGAAGAGCAAATAGAGAAGGTGAGGTCAAATCACCTGTTGTAATGAGAAAAAATCCATAGTCCCTATTTAACCCCAAGGCAACTGAGTTGAATTTGCATATACATTCAAGTTCTGCAGTTTCTCTTTGAAGCTGTGATTTGTTATTCATCTGTTTCAGCACAGCTATTAGCAAGTCGTCAATGGAGTGAGCAGAGAGATTGAAGTGTCCCCCTATTGGTTTTTGAGTGTTGCAATTTCTGATGTCAGATTTGTGTCCATTTATTCTTTTGCGCAGAGACTGTCCTGTTTGTCCAGTATACAAGTCAGAGGGGAATTTCCGGCACATGATGGCATAAATCACATTGGTGGATGAGCAGGTGAATGAGCCCTTGCTGGAGTAGGTGGCTTGATTTGGTCCTGTGATGGTGTCTTTAGTGTAGATATGATCGCAAAGTTGGCAGTGTGGCCTGTTGCAGGCATGTGTTCCTGCTTTAATGTTTCTGTTGTTTGATCTGTAGTTGCTGGTGAGTAACCATTTAAGGTTGGGGGGCTGTCTGTAAGCGAGGAGATGTCTGTCTCCCAAAGCTTGAGAGAGTGAGGGATCGTCTTGTAGAATAGGCTATAGATCTTTGATGATGTGATGAAGAGATCGGACTTGGCGGTTGTAGGTGGTGACCAATGGCATTCTGTTTTGTTTTTTCTTGGGCTTCTCCTGTAGTAGTTAACTTCGGATTACCCGTCTGGCTGTGTTAATCTGTTTCTTCACTTCTGTGGGTAGATACTGTAGTTTTAAGAATGCTTGATAGAGATCCTGAAGATGTCTGTCTCTTTCTGAAGGATCAGAGCAAATGCTGTTATATCTTAGGGCTTGACTGTAGACAATGGATTGTGTGATGTGTCTTGGATGAAAGCTCGAGGGATGTAGGTAACTATAGCGATCAGTAGGTTTTCGGTATAGGGTGGTCTTTATGTGCGCATCACTAATTTGCACTGTATTGTCCAGAAAGTGATCTCCTGTGTGGAGTGTTCCAGGGTAAGTACCTATAGCAGTGCTGCTGACTTAAAGGTATAAATTATCTTCAAATCTGAAATGGTTGTGGGTGAGTACAAAGTCAGAACATTGCTGAAGGATAGTCTTGTGGTTAAAGCAATGGACTGGGATTCAGGATCAAGATTCAGTTCCTGCCAGTACCGTGGATTTCCTGTGACCTCAGTAAGCCTGTTGCCTTCTATATCTCACAATATCATAGAAAAATGGGGTCTTGTTCATTTAGAAGGCAAACTTTTTGGAACAGGGACTGTCTTACCTTGTGTTTGTACTTTGACAATCAGAATGTGGTCCTGGACTCAACCACAACCTCAATCATGTACACAGTATTATTTATTGCTTTATTAACATAGACCCCAAAGCTCCAGGGTCACATTCTGTTAATTGCTCTCTCTCTCTCTCTCTCTCTCTCTCTCTCTCTCTC
>ML685867.1:4064511-4075771 GCA_007922175.1 Pelusios castaneus
AGAGAATTTCTTTTTGAATAGCCTCCTGTATACATGTATGCTGTGACCTGGCTAAGGTACCCAATTGAGCAGAATCACAGCTCTTTTGATGTCATTGCATTTGCCCTAGGGCAATTGAGGACATTTGTAGAGCAGCAGCCTGGTCCTCAGTCCACACATTTGTCTCCCTTAAAGCTGCTGCTCAAAATCCAAAGGCAATGCTGGAGTTGGACAAATTGTTCTCCAATCTTTATTTAAATAGACTCTGATCCCATCTCTTGTTTGCACGGCTTGTGAGTCACCAAGTGCAGAATGCCCATGTACAATCCAAATGAAGAACAAAAACCAGTTCCTGACTTGTTTAGTACCTGTTGTTCTCTGAAGTGTGTTGTACATATCCATTCTATGATCCACCCTACTGACCCTCTACATCAGAATTCTGAGAAGAAAAAATGGAAGGTGGCTAGCGGCAGCGAGGCCCTTTCTACCCGCGAGTGCTTGAGCTGCCCAGCAGGTACCCCTGAGGGAAGAAGTTTCCCGTGGCCATGCTCTGGAGCCCCAGATGCTAAGAGCAGAGTGGACATGTGCAATACATCTTGAACAACAACAGTTATCAAATAAGCTAGTAACTGTGTTTTAAATCTATAAATCAAAATGTCCCAAAGGGAAAAAAGAAATGTAGACAAGAGGGCCAGAACTAAATCTTGGTGCATTCCTAGGCCATGTCTACCCTACGGGAAACTCAGTGGCACAGCTATAACTCCTTAACTGCTATTCTGGTGCTGTAGTATAGATGCTTTCTGCAGTGACAGAATGGGTTTTTTCCATTGCTGTAAGTAATCCATCTTCCCAAGTGGCAGTAACTATGTCGAGAGAAGCGTTTTTTCATGAACCTAACCGCCTCTACTCCAGGGGTTAGGTCGGCATGTCTGTGGCGCTCAGGAATGTGAGTTTTTCACATCTTTAAGCATCCTTGTTATGTTGATCTATCTTTTAAGTGTGGATCAGGTTCTAGTGAAGGAAAGTAGAGATGTAAAGCCTGCATAACCAACTTTTAAAAAGGAATTATGAAGGTGTAATACAAATTAGGGGCAGAATAACATGCAACGGAGCAATGGCAGAGAGAGTTTAAGGAATGTGGAAAGGAAGGTTTTAGATCAAATTGGCTTATTAATCATTTTCATACTGAAAGGTGGTGGAAGGACAAGGCACATACCTTGAAAGGAAATTGTGTTTGTTACAAGAAGGGAAGAATCAGATTTGGATTGATGATGAATCACCTCTTTCAGTCCATATAGTATATGATTTGAATGTCTAGCTGGTAACTTTTCCTGATTTTAACTCCCTATAATAGATGCAAGGGTGTGGCATGAAAAAAGGCTCATCATAGATTTGTGTTAGTCTGAATGTATGGTAGCTCTTATTCTTTTTGTGCAGACTTAAAAATATTACAGAACCAGTTTATGATTTCTAGATACAGAGTATCACCATAGCTACAAGTAGGAGATATTTTGGCAACATAATGAAGGAAGATGTTCATTGCCAGCATATGTGTCTTTCATTATTTTCTATCAGATTTTCCTTTTACTTTAGTATAGTTGTTGTATTTCTTCTAATTTCCCATGAAGTGTTTGGAATCTTCATTCAAAACTGCTGTTAAAAAATCAAACAAACGAACACCTGCTCTTTAGAGTGTCCACATACTAGGGTGTCTATATGCATGGTCTTGACTGAAAAGCTGTTTTCCCAATAGTAATTGAGTAGCCTCATTAGTTGTGTATTGCACAAGACCTACCTTGTGCCAGAAACCATAGAGTCTGCATTCACCATTTAGAGTCCTGAAAAGCTAAATATGAGAACGGAATGGATCAGTACACCAGCAAAATTATTTTTATGGAAAAAGTCGCATTGAAATATTGAAATTTAAAAAAAAAAATGTGACCAGCTCTGCTAAACACATTTGTACCAGCACAACTCCATTTTGTCCAAATTTTCTCTTCAGTGTGGGCCAAAGAAGATTTTAGTTTGCGGTTCTTTGAAACGGGAAGACATAACTGACAAATTCTGTTCTTGATGTTTCTTAGAATTGGCTCTTTGCTCCAACTGACTTGATGGCATTCTGTGATAGGGCGTTGAAACCCCACATTGACAGGGAACGGCCAGGAAGGCTCTGCATATTATGGTATCCTAGCCACTTCATGCTTGATAGGAAAGAAAAGTTTAAAAGGAAGAAGCTGCTTTCAATGGGGGAAGGTGGGGAGGAGTCTGAAGCAGGAAGTAGCTAGAGCCGGTCCTGAAGTAGTGAGTGAAACTTCCCCTGCCCTACAGTGTCTTCAGTCATACAAAGGCTCCCATGGACACTACAGTCTAGCAGCTTGTGAAATAAGTGACTGGGAGGGACTGTCTGGGCTAAGTTGTTGGGGGGATCCCAAGTGAAGTTGCTGTGCTACACTCCTGAAGTAAGACAGTACCAGTTACTTTTGCTCTAGTCAGTAGACATTCAGAAAGGGCTGATTCTTGGGAGTGTTAGAACCTTTTTTTCCCTTCTTTTTATTTTTCACTAGTAAACAGTGGGGGGAGGTCCACAAGTGACACGGCCTGCCAGAAAGGCTAAGAGGCTATAGCCTGATTGGGAAGACTCAGTGTTAATAGCTGGGCGTAAGAAGGGACGCCAAAGCCCCTGAGAAGGGGTGCTTTAGAGAAACTCATTTACACATTCACTATGTAAGTTCCAGACCTCTTCTTCTGTAGTTGATGCTCATGGTTGGCCTGAGAGCTCGTTTAATGCAGCTAACCTCTGTTTTCAGGGAACAGTGCTTCTTTCCTACACTATGCATGTTGAGGGAAGCATTTGAACTGTCAGTTTCAGGCAGTTTGACAAATAAAAGTTTTAAAATAAATAGTGTGGTGAGTTTGACAGCTCAGTGCTCAGTGATTATTTGTAATAATTAAACGTTACTGCTACTTTTTATTGACTTGTTACAAAAACAAAGATTTTTTTTTTTAAAATTGGTTAGTTAAGTGTTTATTTTTTTCTTTATTGTTGTCTAACTTTCCTTCACATGGTAATAGACCTCACAGGGAGAACTGTTTTGAGTGCATTTCTCCATTGTGTAAAAGTTTGTTGACATCTGCACAGTGTAAAAAACTGGTCTGTAACTTTTGTGGCCAGACCTGAATTTGGAAAAACAGAGAGACAGAGTAATAACATAAGGAACTTATTTAGGGTCATTTTTAACTAGAACTGAGCGCCAGCACTCAACTGCCTGGGAAAGTTTAAAACAAAGACCTTGTAGAATAAATCGTATCACTTGTTTGTTAAATTATAGATTTAAATAGCATTTGTATACCGACAAATTCTTTTGTATTCAGAAATGAAGTAAAAACCCCCAAATATATCCTCTTTCTGCTTGAGAAATTTCCTTTAGCACGTTAGAAAAAAAATAGAAGTATTTTGTATTGTGAGTCAGCACATGTTCCAGTGTGATTAAGCAGTAAAATAAGATTTACTTTGACATTAAAATTTCTGAAGATACTTACAGCACTCTTACAAAAGCAGACATGAGGATAATTTACCATAATGATGTTGTAAAATGTAGATGTACTTTTACATCTAGCTCTATTTTTCCTAATTAGATCAGTGCTCTAATTATGATGCTTTCTGAGTCTATATAACAGCTTGTATCTAGATAGTACATAGTGTAAACAATCCTCCTAAAGAGTTTTCATTTTTTAACAAAGCCATAAGGATGAGGTGGGGGGAGGGGGGAGTTTTCTTAGACTGCTTATCTGAAAGAATATTCTTGAGCTCATTCTCTATCTATTGCTTTTACTCTTTCGCAAACCAAAAGTTTAAATCATGGGTTGCAGTGGTAGAACAGTAATGTTGAAGGGAAAAAAGAAACCCCCCTAAAACATCTCAATATATAGTTGCTGCTTTCTTTACAGCCATGCTTGTGATTACTTTTACTTTGTTAATGACAATCAGGCAGTTCATAGCTTAAACCAAAAAAAGATACGCTCACCAGGAAAAGAAAATGTTACCAAATCAAACTGCTAATATTTTTAGGGGCCTAACATTGAACATATCTATTGTCAATTCATGTAGTTCCAAACCACCTTTCAGCTCCCTGTTTAAATAAAAAACATCCAATTTCTCTGGCACATAGTATCTTGTATCAGATGATATAAATGTTGCCTGTGCAATATAATACACAACAAGGAATTCATTTCATGTACTACATTTGTTAGCCAATTTTGCAAGGCCTTAAACCCGGACTACACTAGAAAATTAACTCAATTTAACTACCTCAGTCAGGAATGTGAAAACTTCACACCCGAGTGGTGGCACCAAACTGACCAAAATTCCCACGTAGATGGTGCTAGGTCGAGGAAATAATTCTTCTATTGATCTAGCTACTACCTCTCAGGGAAATGGATTATCTATCCCAATGGAAGAATCCTTCCTGATGCCATAGAGAGTGTCTACACTGAAATGCTACAGCAGCACAGCATGGTAGATGTGAATGCCATTAACATCTTCCAGGATGACAGTGCTCTCTATCTCAGCTTTTTCTCACCTCTCATTTCATTGAAGTCAGTAAGAGCTGATGAATCTTGTCCAAACAAAAACTGCGTCTCTGTCTAAACTGCAAACTTAGGTCAACTCAAGTCACATTAGCATACAGCTGCCGTAGTCAATACATCACTTATGACACTTGGCTCCTTGGGTTGGCAGTCCATGTACTATACATTGATAGTGCTGTGCACCATCTCTGCAACTTGCCACTCTCCAGCATGCTCTTTTTTTGAGAAATTTGGCAAAGCATCATGGAGCCACTTTGAGTCATTCAGGGGTCATGAGGTCATAAGAGCATGAGGTCAATTTACCAGTTTGCAGCTGTTTGTATGTCATAATGTCATCTGCTTCCCATTATTTTCATGCCTTTTTTTTCAAAATCCCACAAACCTACACAGCCCCTTCTCACTGCCCGTCATTTCTGATAGAAGCATGGATCCTGTACAGCACTGCACCATTGTCATGGGCGTTGCAAGCACAGGATGCATGATCCTGGAGTGTTCGCAGATCAGTGGGGAACATGTTGATTTCTTGCACAGGTGCTGACATTTGGTTTTGGGTGTGGGGAGCTTTGAAGGAAGAGTCTGAGCAGAGAAGGGAAGAGGTGGAGCACTTGTATCACCATAGTTAGGACTGGCCCAGATCATCTGCAGAACAGCTGATAACTATCAGCTGATTGCTGCTTCTGAATGGCTGATCCGTGGCACCAGCCTGGTGGGTGTTGAGCAACCCCTTTTTCTTCTGTGGGCATTCTAGTTCAGGAGCATTCACAGAGTCCGTGCCTATTGATTTCTTGGTGGACAGATTCCTATGGGCTATAGCAAAAAACAATTCAAGATTGTTGGTAGCTTTCACAGAGCAACTGTAGATGGTGGGACACTGCTTCTGGACCCAAGAAACAAGCACTGACTGGTGTGATTGCATTGTGATGCAGGTTTTGGATAATGAGCTGCAGACCATTTAGATGTATAAGGCCACATTCCTTGAGCCCGCTCAAGCACAGGCACATCCAAATGAGAGCTGCGCTGACGCTGAAGAAGCAAGAGGTGATGACACCGTGGAAACCTGCAATACCAGATTGCTTGTAGTTGGGAATCAAATTAGAGTCAGGAAATCCACTGCAGGGACTATTATGATGCTGCAAGCATGCATGGCTTTTAATCACTTCCTGCAACACAGGACTGTGGCTCTGCAGTGTGCAGGACGTAGTGGATGAATTTGCTGCAATAGGGTTCCTGAACTGTGGTGGAGCAATAGATGGCAGGCATATCCCTATTTTGGCATCAGCCCGTCTTCCCACTGGGGACCCTTCACTGACATCAATGTGGATTGGTCAGAGAAGATGCCTGACGCTCGCCTTTTTAAGAACACAGAACTGTTGAGAAAGCTACAAACAGGAACTTTGTTTCTTGATCAGTCAGTTATAATTGGAATGTTGAAATGCCTATAGTCATCCTTATGGACCCAGCCTACCCCTGGTTCCCTTGTCTCAAGAAGCCATAATCGGCCATCTCACCAGCGCCAAGGGATGATTCAACTGCAGACTTAAGTGCAAAATGACAGTAGAATGTTCTTTTGGTCATTTGAAAGGTCACTGACAATGGTAAAATTATCCCAGTGGTTATAGCTGTCTGCTGTGTCCTGCATAATATCTGTGAAGCAAAGAGGGAAATGTTTTCAGCAGGGCCAGGTGGAGTGCCTGTCTGCTGAAATTGAGCAGCTAGGTACAAAAGTTGTTAAAAGAGCTCAAAGAGGAGTTGTGCAGCTCAGAGATGCCTAAAAATTATATATATTCTTGTATACTTGATAATAATTACAGTGTTAAATGAGGAAAAAGATGAATTTATAATGTAATATGTGTACTGTTAATCAATTTGAAAAAATCTTGTTTGAAATGTATGCTACTTTGTGCTTGTTTTTTTTTAATTTTTATTTTTAATGATAACATTGGTGACATTCTAGGTGAAATGGTTTAATAAATGTAAAAATTCAGCATCTACATTTATGTCTCCAGCCATGACATGAGGTAATCCAACCCCATTGAATAAGAGGGTGCTAGGAAAAGTACCTTTTGACTTTTGAGTGATCAAAGTTTTGAGATACAGTTTCTTCACTTTAATCTTCTGGAAGCAAACTCTGGAAGAAATGAAATCTAATCATCCTTTAAAAATACAAAGTAGAATGAACAATGGAAAGATAGGCAGAGGATCTACATTTTCACATGTACTGAATATGACTGTCTTTCAGCAACTATTGTTTTGTGACTTAAATGTAAAGTAGAATTAACATGAAGCTGTTTCCAGGTATTCTACTTGAGCAAGTCACAGTGAAGAAAAGATTTATGATATCCCTCCAAGGACAGATCTACTTTCACCATACAGATGATACTGTATTAAGTGGTGTAAATGATTTTTTAAGGTTGCCAATAAAACCTACCAGTCAGAAAACTCATTGCCACTGTGTGTTATCAGAAATAGCTTTCTCGCTTGATATGTGCAAGATTTGTAACCTCTAATTTATGGCTAGCTGTAATGACCGATGAAATGTAATAGCAGCTTTTCTTCAGTTCACTAGGACAGTTTTAAGCACCAGTTATCAAAATATCCTTCATAATTCATTTGGCTGGTCAAATACTGATGCACTTAGACTGTGATTACAATGTATGTAAATTCTGCTATAAATGAATGAGCAGGTTAAGGCTTGATGGTGTTTGAAATTACACTTCCAGTATTAGTGATCTGGCACTACCCAAAAATTCTACAATCATGACTGAACTAGATTAGTATTCAAACATTAAATCTTAATTACTGTACAGTAACTGAAATTCTGGGAGTTTAAGTGTAATGATGTTTTCTTTTTAAATATTTATAAAGCAACAAAGACTTTTAAGCTTACTGAAAATTCGCAAATGCAGAATTTAATACAGATGGAAATGAATATTTACCTTTCTCCTCCAGAGACATCACAAGCAATGAATGCAATGAGAGTGAACAAGATAGTAAAGAGGAAATCATATAAAAAAGAAATATTAAATGAACATGCAGCTAAATATGCATTATCTAGATGTGCTAAAATGTCACTTTTTGCACCTTCCCTTCTCTTTAAAAAGAAGTTGGAAGTTCAGTAACTCTTCCCACTCCACAGTCTTTTTAACCTCTACCTTGCCACCACATGTACAAACCCCCTAATTATCTAATCTCATCATGCCTTAACTTAATGGTTGCATTCTTATGCAGAGCATATGGATGCATGTATAACTCTCCTAGAGTAAGTTCCCTATCTTCAAAGCGTCAGACGAAGTGGGATTTTCTCCCACGAAAGCTCATGCGATAAATAAATCTGTTAGTCTTTAAAAGTGCCACAGGACTCTTGTTTTTCTACAACAGCCTAACACAGCTACCCCTTTGAAGTCCCTACAATAGCCGTGTGATCTGCTTGCTCTCACCCATGTCCCCTTCCCATCTTTTTTCTGTCACAGTTCTCATTGTATTTTCTGAACTTAGAGTCCAGTTCGGCAATTTATTACACTGGATGGTGTACTCCGGATTCATGAGGAGTTGAGCAATTCTATGGGACTACTCACTGTAATAAGCACTGCTCATGATAGACATTGCTGTGTGAGATGAAGGTCTTTTCTGGGAAAGGGAGCTAAATTAGTAGGTTTAAATGATGGAAGGTTTTGAAGAATTACTACTTTTGGTTTCTGTTTCCATTTTGTACGCCTATTTAACTGTTACGTATGCCCAGAATTTACTGTGGGTTCCTTTTAAAATAAATTATAACTCATGTCTTTGTCAGACATTCAGTTGGCCACCGTGTTTTAGAACCTGGTGGCGAATAGGGTTTTCCGAATATGAAATGATGGCAGAAAATATACTCAGTATAAATAATGAAATATGTTGTAATGGAATATGTAGTGGAGAGCAGAATACTTATTTCTGAGACTTGACAAAGACTCATATTAAAAAGAGGTGACGTATCAGGACTAACTGTTTACATACATTACAGTTTAGATCAGGCAAATAACTTAATGCATATTTCTTCAATTTTAATCTGAGCTCTGAACACACACTCCAGATGGTGATATTATAATAAGTACACTGGTAATTTAATAAATAAATAAAAGGCAGTAGAAAGGCACAATATTATGATTTCATTTGGTGCTTAAGACATGGACTATGTTCTTCATTTAATTGCATTCCAGTTTTGAAGTGGCCTTACTTTAACTTCCCTTCAGAGAATTTTGTAAATGTATATTAAATGGAGTATTTTTTTAAAAAAGTATGTAGTTTATTATCTGTGTTCATTTCTTTCAGTAATGTGGGTATTTATTTCTGGCAATTCTGCCATTATTACCTCACTTTTTGCTCAGCTGGTCAGCTGGAAACTAAGAAGTCTTACACTTTTGTGAGTGTAACTTTTCATTACAGTATGAAGCTTGAATTTAATGCACCTTTGTGAGCGTTTATAAATGGTCGCGTGATTTACTCTTTTGTTAAACCCTTCTTCTACCGAGTGTCTCCTTTATTTAACTTATATAGTTATAGTGAAGCAGTGACTCTGTATTGTTTTTTTATTAATCATTGCAGCACATAGCTTTGTACTTTTTCAAAATAACCGTACAGCATTCTGGCTGCTAGCAGATATCCCAGGGTGTAACGTTCCACTGATAGACTCCGTGCATTCTGGCATTTTTCTCATGGTGCATTGTTGGGCACCTAATAGAATTCTGGGACTTGAGGACGAACTAAACAACTTGCATGACTCCTTTCCTGGTACACCATAAGTCATCTCCTTTCTGCAAGCCAGCATCGGTTTCAAACTGCGGTGAGGCAGCCTGGAGGGAACTCTGCTGAGTGCCACACTACTGACGCTTATTAATATGTACAGGCTGCAGCACAGCTGCTGGACAGCTTTGGATGGGTTGGGAGACAGCCATGATGATACTATGGTAGTACGGGTGGAGGAGGATGAACTTGAGCAATTACTTCTGAAAGTTATTTTACAAGCATAGCTTCATTCAGTAGATTAACACATCTGGAGTCTGCCAACCAGAGCTAATTCTAGGGGCAAGTGAGCTGGGTGGTTACCCTTGGCACCAGCTTCCAGGAGACATCAAAGTGTCTTTTTTGTCTTGTTTTTCATTGTTCCAGTATTGGTATCCATGCCAACAAATGTAGAATGTTGCTTTTTTTCTCAATTTTGAAATGCCATTTAGATCTCTTCCTATTTTGGGGCGGCTTTGGAGATGGCAACACATTTTCCACTTTACTCCCCCTCTCTATTAGACTCATATACCAATGCTGGATGTGTGCTGGGCTGGACGGATTGGTATACGTGAGGGGTGGGTGCATGAGAAGTAGTAGAGGCAGGTAAGCAGTTGCATGTATATCTCTGCAGGCTGTTCTTATACTGACACTTATCCCCAAGAGGCAGAGAAGAGTTTTGTCAAAAAGGCAAAGGGCTAACTGGGAAGACATGCAGCATAATAGGGACTAGTCCAGAGCAGCTTTATGCTAGCTCTCTTCCTAGGTTTTGGAAATCATTTCCGGTGCTTTGGTTTCTGACTCAGGATCGTCTCCTCCTGGTTGGGGTCCTTGGACAGTTGGGTCCAAAACCCTATAACAGGGTTCAGTGGAGGCCTCCCTTTACAAATATCCAGTCCAGCTGCTCATAGCATGGATAGGTGGTGGAAGCAGTGTTCCCTCTAAGCTGCGCGGGTGCGCGGCCGCGCAGCGGCCGTCGCACCCTCCGCGCAGCAGTAAGGGACCCCCGCACAGCCTGGCAGCCCCCGCTGCTCCCTCCAACCCCTGGGGCAGCGGCTCTGCCGTGGCACACCTGGCCTGCGCCCGGCCTCTGGGCTGGCCCTCCCCGCCCCCAGGGTGGGACAGGCAGGCTCAGGCTAGGGTCAGGAGCGCGGGCCTGCCTGCCTGCCCCACGCAGCCGGGCCAGAGGGGTGGCTGCGGCAGCGGCGGGCTCCCGGGCTCCCACCCGCCAACGGCCTTGACTTCCCGGCCCTGGAGCCAGGCTAATCCACGGCCTCGGCCTCCCAGCACGGGGCCGGGATCAGCCTCCGGGGCTGTGGTCTTCTCCGCCCCACCGGCGGCTTCCCAGGGCTGTGGTAGGGTCCTCCCCCACCAGCGGCCTTGGCTTCTTTCTTTCTTTCTTTCTTTCTTTCTTTCTTTCTTTCTTTCTTTCTTTCTTTCTCTTCCTGTTTCCTCTTCTTTCCTTCTTTCTCTCTTTCTTTGCTTCCTTCCTTCCTTTCTCTTCCTTCTCTTCTTTCCTTCCCCTTTCTTCTTTTCTTCTTTTTCTTCCTTCTTTCTCTTCCTTCCTTCTTTCTCTCCCTTTCTCTTCCTTCCTTCTCTCTTTTTTCTTTCTCCCTTCCTTTTTCTTTCCTTCTTTCTCTCCTTTGCTTTCCTTTTTCTTTCCTTCTTTCTCTTCTTTGCCTTTCTTCTTTTTTCTTTCTTCCTCTCTTTCTCTTCCTTTCTCTTTTTTCCTTCTTTGTCTTCCTTTTTCTTTCCTTCTTTTTTCTTTCTTTCCCTTCTTTCCTTCCTCTTTCTTCTTTCTCTTCCTTCTTTCCTCTTCTTTCCTTCTCTCTTTCTTTTTCTCTTCCTTCCTTTTTCTCTCTCTCTCTTCCTTCCTTCTCTTTTCCTTCCTTCCTTCCTTCCTTCCTTCCTTCCTTCCTTCCTTTTTAAAAAAAAA
>ML685867.1:4085686-4096632 GCA_007922175.1 Pelusios castaneus
TTGGATGCAGCAATGAATATTGGTACTCTGAAGAATGTGGCAAAGGTTGTTAGTAGGAATTCAAGTCTCCACCAAAAACCTCAATTTCCTTGCTCATGGGAGTAGGTAGAAAAGAGATTCATCCACGCTGCAGCACCAAAGATCTCAACAGCCCTAAAAATCTAAACAACCTTCCTTGCTTTTATAGATGCTAAAAGTCCAATATTGACCTACCCAGCAGTCAAGACCTATAGCTCCTTCCCTTCAAACTTGTTCAATGCAGTTATGCCCCTGAACTTGGTTTTGTGAAGCATTGTTTCTCTTCCTACCAATGCCACACACCTACCATGTGACCTTGGGCAAGTCTTTTTACCTCCGTTTGTCTCTCTTTTCTCTCATCTGTCTTGTTTCTTTAGAATGCAAGCTCTTTGGGACAACATCTTTCTAACTGAGGTTGTATAGTGCCTGGCACAAAAGGGCCCCAATCTCAATTCCAGTCCCTATACACCACCTTAGATGCAAATAATAAATCTGAGTATCAGTGAAAAATGACATTTTGGGGGGCAGCATAACATTTAATTCAATATCAAAATTAATAAAGAAGAAAACACCATGTAGTACTGATTTCCACATTTAATTCAATAAAAGCTCAGTGGCACCATGCTGGCATAGATATGTGCAATGTGATGGTCAACAAGTGTAAGATCAAAAGAACTTTAGAGTGGATGTGCTGGGTCAAACCAATGGTCCATCTAGCCAAGTAGACAGTGGCCAATGTCAGATGGTTCAGATGGAATAAATAGAACAGGCAATCATCAGATGATCCATCCCATCACCCATTCCCATCTTCTGACAAACAGCAATCCCTGCTCATTCTGGCTAATAGCCCATTGATGGATTATTCTCTCAACTGGCATGACTAGGAGATCAGAGGGGGTTGCAGAAATGACTCAGCTACCCATTTGTGCACCTCGTCTATGTAACCATATTCCTAACACTGTTATCTTTGTCTTCTCCCCAATTCTGTCAGATTGTTTTACCCTCAGTTGTTGCCTCTTGTCTCATATTAGACTGTAAACTCAAAATTTCAGGGAAACAAATATCAGGAATCTATGTACGTGGCATGAGTACTTTTTATTTATTTTATATTGACAAATATAATTAAGTTTTCATTATTTTTGATGTTTTATTTTGGGAAATCTTTTGTAGTATGCTTTATACGAGTAAAGAAGCCTGGGCAGCTAGAGCCTTTTCTTCACTCTACTGTTAAAATTTCATTGACAAGTATAATAAAATGGGTGGGTTTTTATCATGTTTATAGGTTAGCAAAGTGAAAATAATGGAGCTTGTACTGTCACTCCCATCTTTCTGCAAATACTATATATGAAAAGATACATATTTGAATATTTATGTTTGCCATTTCAGATCCAGAATGCTAATGATGTGTTAATAGCACCCTTGGAAAAGTTTCGTAAAGAACAAATAGGTGCAGCAAAAGTAAGTTGTTTGGGAACCAGTTCTTCCTTATTTTACATTTGTTTGACATTCATGCTGTTACTTATTAGATTACCAACATTTTAAAGTAATGATACCATTGTTCTCATTGAATTTGTGTATTGGTAAATTAGACTTAGCTCTTTGTTTCAGGGGAGTAGACCATTTCAGAAGTGACATTTGAAGGTTCAGTATATATTGCATACCTTGTGTACTCATAGGCACTTACGGAACAGAGGGTTGGACTAGATGATCTCAAGAGGTCCCTTCCATTCTTATTATTCTATGAACCTTTTGTTGTTGCAGCATATCTTTAGTTGTCTTTATTTTCTGGTATTTGCGTTTAATTCAGTCCCATATGAAAAACAAAAAAGGAAACAAGAAATAATTACACAGTCATTCACTGTTGACTTGTCCGGGGTCACTCTAACATGTCTTGTGAGCATCTCCATTCTTCCTATCCTAGCAGCTGAAGGACCAACGGGAGCAGGAGCCTTAAGAGAACTTTTTACAGTTTTGCCCTAGGTTTGTTGGCTCCAAACCTCTCCCTCACAGTTTGTTCACCTCAGCTTCACTGCACGTGTCCCTCTCCATCCCTGCTCTATCCCCTCCTCCCACCGCCACTCCAGTCCCTTCATTTTTCCTTCCATTTACCTTTATCCCTCCTAAGTAAACCCAACATCCCTCCTCCCTTCACAAATACAGAAATAACATGATGTTTGCTGCCATCACATTGTTCACTCTGCTTGTGCGTTAGACCGTTGCTGCGCCCTGTGTCTGTCATGTCTATTTAGATTATTGTAAGCTCTTTAGGGTAGGGACTGTTTCTACGGTATTTTTACAATGCCTAGCACAATGGGGCCCCATTCTTGGTTGGCCTTTAGGCACTGCCCTAATAAACATGCTTAACAATGGTTTTATTTAGTTGGGGTTGGTCCTGCTTTGAGCAGGGGGTTAGACTAGATGACTTCCTGAGAGTCCCTTCCAATCCTAACATTCTATAAATAATAATTTCATGCAGCTGGGACACTGTACAAACTTAATCAATAGATAAACAAAACTGACAAAAAAAAAAGGAGAAACCAAAAGAGAATGGTTTTAAAATGGGAGGGGAAACAGGCAGATCAACTCCTTTAAACTCGCATTTAATTCCTCATACCAAGGTCTGTCTCTCCTCAGAGCGAAGCAGAAGTAGAGAACGGCCAAGCAGCTGATTGTATTTCCCTCATCCTAAGAACAACCACAGTCTTGTTCAATCCCTTGGTATTGTTGGGAACCACCTGGGAACTATTCTATACAGAGCTCAGCATGCTTTGGCCATGTCTCCTTCTGCCTCTGACTCACCTCTGGGGTGGACATTTTTTCTACATGGAGGATGCCTGGTTGGTGATTTAAGCCAGCTATATAGTTAGTAGAACACACCCAAGGGCTGTAACAAAGCTAGTATTGAGCCCAAGGGGTATGTCTACACTAGGAAAAGTTAAGTCGACTTTGTTAAGTCGACTTTGTTAAGTCGACTTTGTTAAGTCGACTTTGTTAAGTCGACTTAGTAAGGTCGACTTTATCAACATAAAGTCAACCTTATTAAGTCAGCTTAACAGAGTAGCTACCTTTAAGTCGACCTTATTAAGTCGACTTAACATTGGACATAGGCGACCACACTGGCATTAAGTCAACTTAATAAGGGCGACTTAAGGGCTACTCCCTGTCCACACTGGCCTTAAGTCGACTTAAGAAATCGACTTACGGCTTAAGTCAACCTAATGAGGGGAAGTTACCAAGTCGACTTAAGGAATTTCTTAAGTCGACTTAATGAAAGCCTGGTGTGGACGTGGAGTAATTTAGGTCAATTTAAGCGTCCTTAAATTGACCTAAATTGCTAGTGTAGACATCCCCAAGGACTCTGGGGGCATGTTCAGTAAATGAGTTTACTAGGTGTGATCCGTCAACTTAGAAAGCCCTCTTTCCAGCTTAATCTAGAATTCTTGGGGTGGACGGAACTATGCTGATTAGTTGCCTTGGAGAGATGCAGTTGTTAATAAGATGCATGATTCTGGTAAGATCTCCTGCTGCCTGAGTGTACATACTGCTTCTGAAATCCTGAACCCTTTTTGTTAAACTTTGCCAATTGATTATCTGAGAAATCTTTCAAATTTTGTTGTTTTTTTTGTTTGTTTGTTGGTTTTTGGTTTGAGGAAACCTTTCTAGTTTTGTTCAGTTCTTGTATAAACAGCATAAAGTGGTGGGCCTATAAAAAAGTTAACAGTGCTTTCACTTTTTTTATATCAGCACAGTCACATGAGAGAAAAATAAATACGGTAACAGGAGAAATGGAGAACGTAAGAGATAATGTCTGAGTGATTTCTGTTCTACTTTTTTGAGTGTGTAGCAAAGAGGTGAAAAACTCTCTACACAGGAACTAAACACATGTTCAGAGCAAATTCCTGCTGTGAACTTGTGGTCAGACTTCTGTGGACAAAGAGGATGTTTTCTTCCCTCATATTTGATATCTTTTTTTGTAGACAGCTGTATGCTTTCGTCGCCCCACCTACATCCTGCTATGTAGATGCAGAACGTGAGAATTTGTTTTTAACTGCTCTGCTGATAATAGAGTTTAATCCCTTCTGAAAAGGCTTTTTATTTTTTTTATAGAAGTTTTCATTCCTACTTGCCCAGAAAGCTGTTTGATTCTTTGTATCACTATTTAGTTTTGTAATAACATAGCTTCAGGGACATGATTGCCTTTTCTGTAGGGACTCGCCATGTTGTTGACAGACCTTTTGTCTTGAGAGGCTAAACAAGACTCGAGCCAGAGGTCATTAACATGGCTCCCTAGTCAGGGTACAGAGGCCATTGCAGAACAATGTGAAGCACTCCCTGTTCTCTCTAGATGTATGCAAAAAGTGACTCTCTAGACACTTAATATTTCTGTGTTTCGGGATTTCTCCCTCCATTTTGTTGTTGCCTTTAACAATAATGCTAAACACTTTATATAGAGCTCTACATGGTCAAAACAGTTTAAAACATTAATTAATTCTTATAGCATCCCTGCTGCATAGGTATTTGGCCCCCATATTCTAACTGAGGGAAGGTGGACATGTAGAGGTCAAGAGATTTGCCCAAGCCACTCACTAATTTAGTAGCTGAGCATGGACTGGAATCCAGATCTTCTAACTCAGTCCTGTACCTCTCTTTTAGACCATTAAACTCCTGGGTTGACAGATGTTAGTCTCAGCCACCAGAGGAGAGCTCTACTAGTTAGTTGTTTTAGAAATACCCAAAATAAAGTATTTGTCTTCTCTTCTTCTACTTTGCCTGTTGAGTTCAACTGTCAGCAGAGCTGGATCATAGAATCATAGGGATGGAAGGGACCTCACGAGGTGATCTAGTCCAACCCCCTGCTAAAAAGCAGGACCACTCCCACTAAATCACCCCAGCCAGGGTTTTGTCTAACCGGGCCTTAAATATCTCCAAAGATGGAGATTCTACCACCTCCCTAGGCAACCCATTCCAATGCTTCACCACCCTCCTAGTGAGAAAGTCCAAAGGGGTAGCCGTGTTAGTCTATTATAGAAAGACAACAGAGTCCTGTGGCACTTTTAAAGACTAACAGATTTATTTATCGCATGAGCTTTCGTGGGAGAAAATCCCACTTCGTCAGACGCTTTGAAGATGGGAAACTTACAGAATGGGAGGAAATTAAATGCAGGGGAGTGTATGACATAGGATCAGGTCAGGCTGTAACAGCAAATCAAAATAGGTGTTAGGATTCAAACACTGGGGAACAGCACATAGAGGAGGGTGAGGTCAAATCACTTGTAATGAGAGAAAAATCCATAGTCCCTGTTTAGCCCCAAGGCAACTGAGTCAAATTTGCATATAAGTTCGAGTTCTGCAGTTTCTCTTTGAAGCAAACGCCACTGGTCACCACCTACAACCCCCAAGCCAGATCTCTTCAACACATCATCAAAGATCTACAGCCTATTTTACAAGATGATCCCTCACTCTCTCAAGCCTTAGGAGACAGACCTCTCCTTGCTTTCAGACAGCCCCCTAACCTTAAAAGGATACTTACCAGCAACTACAGATCATACAACAGAAACACTAAAGCAGGAACATAGCCCTGCAACAGACCACGCTGCCAACTTTGCCCTCATATCTACACTGATGACACCATCACAGGGCCTAATCAAGCCACCTACTCCATCAAGGGCTCGTTCACCTGCTCATCCACCAATGTGATTTATGCCATCATGTGCCGGAAATGCCCCTCTGCCTTATATATTGGACAAACAGGACAGTCTCTGCGCCAAAGAATAAATGGACACAAATCTGACATCAGAAATTGCAACACTGCAAAACCACTTCAATCTCCCTGCTCACTCCCTTGACGACTTGTTAATAGCTGTGTTGAAACAGATGAATAACAAATCACAGCTTCAAAGAGAAACTGCAGAACTCGAACTTATATGCAAATTTGACTCAGTTGTCTTGGGCTTAAACAGGGACTATGGATTTTTCTCTCATTACAACAAGTGATTTGATCTCACCCTCCTCTATGTGCTGTTCCCCAGTGTTTTGAATCCTAACACCTATTTTGATTTGCTGTTACAGCCTGACCTGATCCTATGTCATACACTCCCCTGCATTTAATTTCCTCCCATTCTGTAAGTTTCCCATCTTCAAAGCGTCTGACGAAGTGGGATTTTCTCCCACGAAAGCTCATGCGATAAATAAATCTGTTAGTCTTTAAAAGTGCCACAGGACTCTGTTGTTTTTCTAGTGAGAAAGGTTTTCCTAATATCCAACATCGACCTCCCCAGCTGTAATTTGAAACCATTGCTCCTTGTTCTGTCCTCTGTTATCCTTGAGAACAGCCTAGCTCCCTCCTCTTTGGAGCAACCCTTCAAGTAGTTGAAGGTTGCTATCAAATCTCCCCTCAGTCTTCTCTTCTGTAGACTAAATAAGCCTACTTCCTTCAGTCTCTCCTCGTAGGTCATGTGCCCCAGCCCTCTAATCATTTTTGTTGCCCTCCGCTGGACTCTTTCTAATTTGTCCACATCCTTTCTGTAGTGGGGAGCCCAAAACTGGACACAGTATTCCAGATGCGGCCAGACCAGTGTTGAATAGAGGGGAATTATCACATCCCTCGATCTACTGGCAATACTGGATGATGCAGACCACCCACAAAATCAGTGATTGGATCTGATATGTTTTATTCAGAGGTGGATTCTATCAAATGAAATAATTGCAAGGGGCATTGAGATGAGAGAGCAGCACAAAGAGGTGATAATTAATTACTAATGTTCTCTTTAAAAAAAAAAAAAAAAGCCCTAGAGCAGCTAACAGGAATGGTAAATGTATGAAGTAAAATAAAAATAGGTTATTAATAAATCTATGCAAAACTGAGCCCTGGTCTACACTGACAGAGAAGTTCAATGTAATGCTGCTTACCTTGACCTGCTGGAGCCTGTGTCTCCACCGTCAGAGCATTACGTTTGAATTAAATGGTGCTGTAATTCAACCTGATAACACCACCTCTGCAAGTGGAGTAGCAATGAGGTCGAAATCTACCATTTGAATTTAGGTACGTGTAGCCACAGAACGGTGAAATTCGACCTCATTGGCCCCCGGGATCTATCCCAGAACTCTCTATTGTTGCTACGTTTGATTTTCCAACTGTGCTGCATCTTGGTAGATAAGCAACACATAGCTCCTTCCCTGCCTGAAGCTCCAGGAAGTTTTTAATTCATCCCTCTCTCTTCCTGCAGCACTGTGCTTCTCTGTGCCTGCAGCAGAGAAAGACAGGATGGAAAGCTTTTTGTGGTTTTTATTTTCAGAGAAGAGGGGAACAGAATGATCACATTGCATCATGTGAGGACGACTGCTTCCCTCAAAGTCCCTGTGCCCAGTTGCACTGTGGAATAGCTGCACGCTCCCACTTCACTTCTGAATCGGCTGGTCCGCTCCCAGGGCGGAGCGGAGTGGACTGGTTCCTGTTCGCTCTGCCTGGGGGACGGGTACTGGTGGCACACAGTGCTGGGTTGGCATGGCCTTCCAGGGCTCATGGCCGTGGGCGGCTGCACCGGAGGCCACACAACACACCAGCTAGCCACACCTGCAGGTGCAGACTGGCTACAGTGGGGCTGGGACGGGAGGGCCCTCTGGCCCAAGGGCCACCTCCTCAAGACAGCCTGCCTGCAGTGGAGGGGGGGGAGCCCCAGGCTGCAGTGGAGGGTAGCCCGGAGCCCTGAGGCTGGTTTATCCTCCTCTGCCCTCAAACTGTCTTTATAGTGGTAAGATTGCCAAAGATGCAACCACACCACCTTCTGCTCCAACAGGCAAGGTCCACTTCTTTGAACTTGCTTTCCCTTCTAACATAAACTCACGGCAACATGTACGTTTAACCAAATAAATAAGTAAATGATCCAAACCTACCAAAACAAACTGCCCTACCAAAGAACACAGTAAAATGCACATACGGTTCTCCCCCTGAGGAGAGAGTGGGCAAGAGAACAAACCACAAAGGACTGAGGTTAGTCTCATTACTTACTGCATTATTGCAAGGCACTCAGGTACTATGATGACTCGTGCTGTATATGAACCTCTATACAATAGAACCAAAAAAGCAATATATTTAAAGGCAGTGCTTTTTTTTATTTATTTTTTTAAGTGCCGGTATTCATATCTTGATAGTAAATTTGAAAAATGCCTCTCCCACCCCTCTTCTTCCTGTGCCATCCCTCTTTTTCCAGCAATGCGCTCCTTAACTGTACCCAATATGCGGTATAAAGCTTTACATCTGTACTTTAGATTCAGTGTCATCATAAAGGAGTACAATTCAAGTTGTTTTAATATGTCACAAGAATATCTAATAATAAAGAATAATCCTTTGTAAATTCTTTTAAAAAAATATGCAGGCACTCAACTAAAACCAAAAACCTGTCCCTACAGACCTTGGAAATAAAAGATTTATTAGTGTTTGTGACCTAACCAGCAGTACAAAATCTACATCACTTACTGCTCTTCTTGATTATTTATGTTATTTGTTCTTCCGTTTTTATTGCCCATATTTAAGTTCTTCCTTTTCTGTGCACACTGCATTTAAATAAAATGGAGTTTTCTCTAGAGACCAGGCAAATCTAGCTTTGCATTGGGTAGCCTGATGATTTACTCCATCTGAGTTGAAAAAAAATGACTTCTGCAATTATTGTATAAATCATAGGAAAAGCAAAATGAACTAACTGGGAAAAAATTTCAGGAATGAAGTAATTTACCTTATTTGGTAAATGTGGTTTGCTGGTCCCCAGCTGGTGGAACACTGGTGAGATCATAGTATGATGTATTTTGTGCGTGAACGCCAAACTCTCGTGTTTCTTTTTATCCATCAAGTACAGTATTTAGCAATATTTGTTCAAATGTTCATTGACCTTTACTGCAGACTAAATTAAATCAGAGAACAGAAGTAAACTTAGCTGATCTTTAGAGTTAAAAGAACAGTTTTATTTTTCTTTTTAAAATTTCATGTGATTCAGAATATTTTTTGGAGGGGTGTGTCCCGGGGTTACTTTTGTTGTTTTGCTTTAATCCATTTTTAGCTAGAAGTATTCCTTTTAACATGGAAAACAAATTCATGTTCACTGCTGGGATTAATTTACCCCAGCTATATTTCACAGCAGCTCATTCAGTCTAGCCACAGAAGTTACAGTGTAGTTTGTAACTGTCACATTTGTATTGCCCAACAATGTAACACTCATAAAACAAAATGAAAATGTAGCCTTTTACAGTTACATTATGCAGAAGTTATTAGAGTTTCTTGGCAAGTCACCCTATAGCAGCTGGGAATCCACTTTTGTGAATCATTTAGTGATTCCATAAAGGAAGCTAACTTAGTTTAGTTTTATAATATTCAGTGTAAATGCTAATTGGTTTTTAACTGGGTTAAACAAAAAGACTTCTTAATGTTATAGACATAGGCAGAGTCAGTGTTCCACGGTAAGCTGAGATCTGAGCAACGTCAACATTGGGCCTTGCAAAGCCTGTGTCCACAGGATCACCAGTTTTGGAACCCGTTAAATATCCATAGGAATCTGAATGGTCGTTTAATAAAACAAAAGTACATGTCAGATTCTTTTAACTGTACAGCTGTACGCTATCGGCAGGTGTTTTAAACAGGCCAAGTCCAGTTCCCAGAGCCCAACCCAGGGCACTGTGGGACTTTTAAAGCTTTTTTTTTTTTTTTTGTCTTGTCCCAATTTTGTTCCATGTGAGGTCAAGGGGACAGAAATTGGACTTCTGTGCACTCCACTTAATGGCTAAGTAGTATTGCTTATCAGTGCTTTTTTTCTAAAAAAAAAGGTACCGGAACTCCTATTGATGTCCGTCGTGTCATAAAGAAATAACACTGAAAATAGTGCAGTAAACAGTAAATTTTTGAATATATCAAAGAAATAAAAATATAAGGTAAAAACTGTTAAGTTTTATTAACTATGCAGGCCGCTAATATACTGAAAGACAACCTGTGAGGTCTTACAGCAGGGGTCCTCAAACTTTTTAAACAGGGGGCCAGTTCACGGTCCCTCAGACTGTTGGGGGGCCGTATTATAATTAGAAAAAAACGTGAATGTGTAGCTATCACGTCTGCTGCTGGCCTGTGTTTCTGGGTACTGGGTGGCAGGCAGTAATGCATCCACACACTTTTTGTTGGTGCTGTGGGCTCCGGCCAGGCCCAGAGTGTGGGACTGACCGATGTTAGCCTGTTGTGTAGGCAACTAGTAGCCAATGTTCCCTCTAGGTTTGGTGGCTTGTGTGCAAAATTTTCAAGCCGTGTGAAAAACTTTTTCAAAATAAATTTTTGGGGAAAACTCACAAGACAGAAATTATAGGCATTAATTGAAGATAAAGTGATTGTAAATAGAATTAATTAATTGTGTTTAATTAATTTAATTGGAATGAATTTGGAATTGAAATCTAATTTTAAGAAAGGTTTTTATTTAAAATTAATTTTTAAAAAGTTTTTAAAAAGAAGGGAGAGAAAGAAAAAAGAGAAGGAAGGAGGAGAAAAAGAAAAAAAGAAAGAAAGGAAGGAAGCAAAGACAGAAAGAGCAGGAAGGAAGGAAGACAAAGAAGAGAAAAAGAAAAAAAGGAAAGGAAGGAAAGGAAGAAAGAAGAGAAAGGAAGGCAGGGAAGAGGAAGACAAAGAAGAGAAAAAGAAAAAAAGGAAAGGAAGGAAAGGAAGAAAGAAGAGAAAGGAAGGCAGAGAAGAGGAAGGAAGGCAGGGGAGAGGAAGACAAAGAAGAGGGGAAAAAAAGGAAAGGAAGGAAAGGAAGAGGAAGAGAAAAAAGAGAAAGGAAGCAGCCCCGGGGGTCTGGAGGGGGCGGTGGGGGCTGCCGGCCTGCGCGGGGGTCCCTCCTTGTCCCCACCCCCACCCCTCTAACCCGGGCCGTCTCCTTGTCCCCACCCCCACCCCTCTA
>ML685867.1:4096732-4110155 GCA_007922175.1 Pelusios castaneus
CTTGTCCCCACCCCCACCCCTCTAACCCGGCCCGTCTCCTTGTCCCCCCACCCCTCTCCAGGCCTCCCTCCAGCCCCCTTACCTGGCCGGAGGCTGGGAACTACAGCGACGGCCGGCAGAGCTGCTTGTCGGCCAGGCCGCTCCCGCCCTGAGCACGCTGTAACTGCGCATGCTCAGGGCGGGAGATTTGAATCTCCCCAGCCCGGCCCAGCCTGCACAGCTGGGAGGGAGCGGCGGGGACCGAACGCGGCCCGGCAGGGCAGACAGACCCCGGCAACGGAGCCTGATCCTGGCCCCGTGCCGGGAGGCCGACGCTGTCGGGAGGTGCCGGAACGCCGTTCCGGTGCGTTCCGGGAGAAAAAAAGCACTGTTGCTTATTGATCCTGTTTCTATACTGGCCTGCCATTGTGGGCTGTGAAACAACAGAGCAGCACAATCGAGGAGACAGCTCACCTCCTGGCAGCTGGCCTGGCACAAAGGAAAAATAAGTCTCTCAACATTCCCTCTGTTGGGGAGAAGAGACAACACGGAGAAAGAAAAAAAGAGGACTCCAACCATTCTCCCTACTATTCAATAGCAGCAGCTCCCCTGCTTATCTGTGGAGAAGGGGCAACATGAGGTGGGGAACTCTTTCAGAAGTAGGAGCAGGGGCCTGAATATTGAAGAGCAAAGTGTGAATCTCAGGGGCTGGGAGCAGGTAAGGTACATGGGGTTTCCCAGTAAGAGGAGAGAAGAAAGAATGAATCCAACAGTGGCAATGATGGTAGGAAAAGAATAGATGAAATAGTTGGATGTGGGCTAGGGAGAGGGAATAGGATACCTGATGAGGGGGAACGATGTGGGAAAATCATGGGGAAAGAGTCAGAAGGGAGGCAAATGAAAGATAATGAGAAAAAATGAGTCTTTCTCTTTGTATAAACATTTTCTTTTAAGAATAGCTTAACCAACTTTTAGATTCCTGTTTCAAACAAAATTGTTTCCTCATCTTAATTCTTTTTCCAGTGCCAAGGTCCAGCCTGGAAGCCAGAGCAAAATTTTATTGCTGGCTTGCACAAGCAAGAAAAAATACATGAATGATACAGAACTGTCTGTTAACCATAGCCCTTTGATGGTGACACAGGAGTATGTTGTCTTTGTCTTTTTTCAGGGTTAATGAGGATAAGAGGATTTCTGAAGTTTGGAAAGAATTGACTTGGCTTTATATGTTTGTTCAATTTCTTGTAAATTGTTTTATTCTGTGTTTTATGTGAAGTGTCTAGATTACCGACTATGGGTTGGTGCACATAAATAAAATATCCCATCATCATCATCATCATCACCGTGTGGGACAGCTTGCTAAATTCACCTTGAAAACATTGTTTTTTATCTATTGTATTTAATAGTGAAGCCTAATATACCCATATAAATGCAACTTCCCTGTAAACTTGGGACACTTTTAAAAGTTCTTAATTGTGTTCTGCTGCTGAACAAAAGGTTGTACAGACACCAGAGAGTTAAACTGGAGACCAGAAGCACTTGGTAAATATTTTGGCTTTTAAAAAGGCACCTTAGGCTTAATACTACAGGTAGAATGCAAAGCTCCCTCAGCTTTGACAGACTGGGGGAAGGGGAAAAATGGCTTTAGCTGCGCCATCTTCATCAAGTAAGAATTAAGTTGCTTTTCTGTGAAAATAAATAAAGGTGAAGAACTTAGCACGCTTAGGGCAGACATTCCTAATTTCAGCTCCATTTCTTGCACTGCTATTCACTCCATTTTTATTCAGCAATATGTGGCCACCTGCTCACAGCTGAGTAACTTTTCGCTTAATTTGCGTGGATAAATCAAACACTGAGTCATGAGATTGTGGACGGGAGGTAGTTCTTTTCAGTTTTCCATACATAACCAAAAAAAGAGTTAATGGGGGAACAGAATTATATTAGTTTTCAGATATTAGTAGTATGAGGTTCAGAATATTAGGATCTCCAATTGGATTAATGGGTTAATCACTCATTTCTAATACATTTCCTGGTCCTCTTGTTTGTTGTTTTCTTTGTGTTAGGGATATGTGAATCGTTCAGGCAAAATAAGAAACATACTCTAAAGGATCCCAGCTTATCACAAACTTCTCGTGGGACCCAGACATTTTACCAAAACAACTCTAGTATTCCTTAAAATAAAACAAGGAAATTTATGCACAGAAATAACACTGAGAGGTCAAAATAGCTATCCTGCAAACCAGCAAAAGGCAGGAAATGTGTACTTCTGGATCATGAGTAGTTGATGCATGTGGAATATCTTAACTGGTAAAGTGATCATCATTTAGAATTCAAAATTTGCCAACAATTATTACGTACCAGTAGATACATTTCTGAGATAATTTTTCACCTTTCTGTTAGCATGGTAAAATGCTGAGATACAGTAACATATCTCTGAGTAAAACAACAGAGTCCTGTGGCACTTTTAAAGACTAACAGATTTATTTATCGCATGAGCTTTCGTGGGAGAAAATCTCACTAGTGTTTGAATCCTAACACCTATTTTGATTTGCTGTTACAGCCTGACCTGATCCTATGTCATACACGCCCCTGCATTTAATTTCCTCCCATTCTGTAAGTTTCCCATCTTCAAAGCATCTGACGAAGTGGGATTTTCTCCCATGAAAGCTCATGTGATAAATAAATCTGTTAGTTTTTAAAAGTGCCACAGGCCTCTGTTGTTTTTCTACAATAGACTAACACGGCTACCCCTTTGGAATTTGAATATCTCTGAGTAGTAATTGCAGGTAAGTACTGACTCTTTAATAGGGATCATGGGCTGTGTCTACACTGACAATTTAGTTCGAATTAAAGAAGCTTAATTCAAACTAACCAAAGCCATGGCTACACTAAGCTTTAATTAGTTCGAATTAAGGGCTTCCTTAATTCGAACTAATAAATTTGAATATGCTATTCGAATTAATGGTTAATTCGAACTAGTTAGTTTGAATTAACCAATGTGGCCATGTTAGTTCAAACTAATTGCTTAGTTCGACCTAACTGGCCCATTGAACTCAGTGCAATTCGCTAATTCGAGCTAAGCAAGTGCCATGGCACTTGCTTAGTTTGAACTGAATTTTTCTAGTTTGAATTAAGTTAATTTGAATGAACTAAAATTAGTTCGAATTAGTTAGTTCAAATTAACTAATTTGAACTAACTTTAGTAAGTGTAGACATAGCCATGGAATCCACAAAGTAGCATCTCCTTAGGCATTTTCTTAATAAACTATATTATATATAGGTAATATATGATATAGTTATGCTAGTTAGAGTGAGTCATAATATATGAAGTCTGAAACTTTTAAATGGAAAAGGATTTTTTTTTCTTCAAAGAATTTTTTTTTTTCTAATGCTGGTTTCAGTTAGGAAAACTGCTTCCTCTAGAAAACCTTCTACATGAAAAGTAAACTAGGAATGCTGGGCTTCAGGGCTTTAGATTTTTTTTTATTATAATAATAAATAACTACAAAAGATGACATGAAACATGCTAAGTGATTTGTGAAGAAAATTGGGGGAAAAACTTTTTAGTTAAAAATATTTTTTATTAACTTATTCTAACTTTTTAAAAAAAAAAATTGCAAAAAATAGCAACATATTGATGGGAAATGTTACTTGCCCTTCCCTTTGTTTCTATTGGGGGAAAAGGGGGTTAGGAGTAGGAAAGATGTGCATGTTCTCCTCTTCCAGTGAAGAATATGTTATGATCTAATGAGATAAAAGTAAGATTCTTGACAGAAAAAAACACAAATTTTGACCAACGTGATTACTTTTATTAAAAATGTTCCCTTCAGTCAAAAATCCACTTTTCATTTGAAAAAAAATTTCAAACAACTCTAATGGCAAATTGTATTTATAATGCACTTTCCCCTAAAACTTGTTGGTACTTTACCATATATATAGCTAAAGCATAATTACATTTTAAAATTGAACAAAATAGACCAGTGTATTCAAAATCAACCAAAAAATTACCCATATATTTTCTCCCAACATTCTATACATAAAAAGTATCCCCTTTCATCCTCATGAAACTAAGAGAAAGCCCAAAGGAATGCCTTGTGTTTCAGTGGTTGTAATACCACTAACAGATGCATCTGAACATGGGACCTTTGTGTGAATTGTGGTCTTCTGACAAAGACAACTTCCTTCACACCTGCATGTGAATTTGAATTTTTCACAGTCTTGAGTGACGTAGTTACATGAGTCTAATTTTTAAGTATAGACCAAGCCTAATTGTCCTGTCCAGCCCAGGAAGAAAGACAAGACACTAGGAAAGTGATTCAACTAGGCTGCAACTTCATTAAGTAATGTAACTACTTCTGAGGAGGATTTGGTCTCTGAGTGTCCATTGTAAATATCATTATCATCACAGCCTAAGAAATGCAGCAGCAATGGTAACCTAGCAGCGCTAGAGAGTTGCATGATCTGCACAGGGTTCAGAAAATTCCAAATTAAAGTATCGCCAGTCAACAGCTGAAGTATGTGCAAGTAGCATGAGTTGCAGAATAGAAACATTCATAGCCCTAGTGTTATGTTTTGATGCACCCCAGAACAACAATCCCAAATCCACAAAAAAATAAAGCAAAACATGCATGTAGGTTGCCACTCAAAACATGTGCTAGCCATGAACCTGTTAGGAAGCAACAATCTGAACAAAACAATGCAGTTCAAACAGCAGATATGTAGGAGCAGGCCTGAATAGCTGCACACACCCGTTGGCTGCGTCTACACTTGTAAATTAAGTCAATTTAAGCTTGCTTAAGTTGACTTAATTTAACCTGCATCTACACTACAGTTTCCTTAAGTCGACTTAAGCAGCTTGCTTAAGTCGACTTAAGGAAAATAAAGTCGACTTAATTAAAATTAAGTCGACATTATTAAACCTCCTTTAAATTCAACTTAGTGCTTAAGTCAACTTCCTAGAGTTGACTTAAGCCAGTGTAGACGTGGGGTAGCCCTAAGTTGACTTAGGGCTACCCCAGTACTACACCAATGCCCTCCCTGCCAGGGGGAGGGGAGGACAGCAGGACCCTGGCATGCCCCTCCTCCCCCCATGGCAGGGCAGACCCCTGCCCCTATGCCCTGCCAGGGTCCCTGTCCCCCTTCGCCCCATTGTACCTATGTACAATGGGGCAAAGGCTGAGCTCCCTGGCATTGGGCAAGGGGTGTCCCCCCTGCCCCCGTGGACCAGCCCTAGGTCCCCGTAAGCCTCTAGAAGTTGACTTAACTAAGTCGACTTTTTAGTTAAAGTTGACTTAAAATTACAAGTGTAGACATAGCCCCTTGTTACGTAGGCATGCACAAAGTAATTTTCCCCTGAAGTCAAACAGGAACAGAGTTAAGGGAGCAGGAGCCAGGAAACAAAACAAGAGCAGGAGGGCAACACACACCAGTCATCATGAGGAGAAGGTGTGAGAAACCAAGGAAGTAGTAGATACCCCCTCCACTCTCTGCATTATAAGTATGCAATTTAACTGTGCTGCTTTCCTAGAAAAAAATGGCTCCCCTCTTCCAGCTAACAGGGGAAATGAGAAGATCTGAGCTACAGTGGAAGGTTACTACATTGCACACCTTGAACAGTTACACCATCCTATTCAATTTTTGTATCACCATTTCTTTAAAATTCATCCCAACTGTCTCTCCCCTCTCAAGGCTTACTCCAGACTGAAATGACCAAAGAAATATTGTTAGAATTGCCTGATGGCATGCAGCATCCAAAAGCCCCAAAGCCTGAGAGTTGTTTTTCAGCATTAATGTGAATTTAGGAGTCCACAGCGTTTGAGAAGGCCAAAATTGTGTAACAATGTCTTGCTACTTTGATCATATCATATATGCTGAGTTTTCTCTGCTTTGTGATTGAGAACATGTGAAACTTTAATTCGTAAAATAGTGTTTCCCCCCTTTCTTCCAGTTGCTTAGAGAAATGGCACCATTTGAAATAACAGAATAATAAGTAGCTCTCTTCTGCTCAGGCATTACTTTAAGGGTGTTAAGTCATTGAGCTGCTATTCCCCACCTACACTGTTATTCCTTTCTTCACATTTAAAAAGAAAATCATGCTCTCTGAACACTTAGCTATGTTACCATACGCTTTCCTTCTCACTGTGTGTTTTTGTTTGTTCACAGTTTTGTTCTCTTTGTGAAAGAGGCTCTGTAGGGATTTGGAAATCTGAGAATATAGATTCTATCATCTTAGCAGTTTTGCTTTGGGCAACCTGAATGTAAAATGGCTCCGCTCCAGTGGGTCGCAGATGATAGTAGCTGTAAATTAGCACATTTGTAGCGTAACAGTTTCTTGACCTGGAACTTTTAATGTGTCTTGCCAGTAGAAATGTGAGTGCCAAAGGCTCCAACAGTCTACAAAACTGGCCACCTATCCTATAATACATATGTAGCCACCCGCCTCATCCCCCCCAAGGAGTTTACTGCTGAAAGTAGTTCCTTAGAGACAAGGTACTTACAGGCTGCACATCTTCATAATTTGTCTTGCAGGACAAACTCTTTGGTATAACAAACTCCTGAAACAAGGCTATCAGTTATGAAGGCCCAAAATAGTTTTCAGGATTATAAAGGGATCCCGCAGACACTTGTTTACAAGATGTAGAAGCAGCACTGGAATGAAACATATTAGATCCTGCAGTATTCTTAACAGGGACTAACCTAGTCAATTGCTCTGTAGAGTCACTTATAGAAGTATTGTTTTTCTTGGACATGCAATGACAAAATACCTTCGAGACCTTTCAAACTGACAAATTACTCAGATTTCTTTTAAACCATTAGAAGAGGAACCTACTTGAAATTTAAGTTTTATTGCCAGAACCATTATTTATTTGTATAACACCATATTGTACTACTCATTTCAGAGACAAGTACTAAGGGAAGGGGTTTTCAAGCAAAGAACAAGGGAGAGGACGACTAATTGAATAAAGAATTTATACTCATGTCTTGTTAGATCCATGATTTTGGTAATGATTTTATGTGTGGACATGTGTTTTGAGTAAGTTAAGAGATGAGTAGTGTTGAATAGGCACAGTGTTATAAACATTATTGTAGATATCTTTCTTCTTCAAGTAGTATCCCTATGGGTGCTCCATTGTAAGTGTGTTTGCATCCCTGAGCTGCTGATCAGACAACTTGGATGGCAGTGTCCATTGGGCTCACCCATGCACTATTCCTCCTCATGCTGTATCTTGAAGGTAGCCAGCCCACACGGGCTACCTGTCCCCAGTACCTTCTCAACCACCCAGGCTAGAGACGGCACTTTTAGCTGTCGCTTAGCAGATCGTTAACTCTCTTTCATTTTGTTAAATTTTAGGAAGCTTCTAGGTTTTCTTCTGTCTCTCTGTTTGGCCATGTCTATTTAAAAAAAGAAGAAGAAAGAAAGTACTTTGTTCTTATGTTGATTCTCGGTGTGGGTGGGGACTTTCCTGGATAAAAATGTGTCCAACTCTCCAGGCTTTTAGCGATGCATTTGCATTTGCATTTGCAGTGATGCAGTTGTCTTTGAGGATATGGAGTTCCAATTCATCTGCTGCATCAGCAAGGGCCGCATCCAACAAAAGTGTTCCCTTTGCCAATAACACCGACTGAGATACTGTAAGGACAGAGAGCCATGCCAATCATCTGGCAAGTGCTAGTTTCCCCACAACCTTTAACTTTGAAGAATGGTGGGTCGAAGAAATGGTCTGTGGACTCATTTCATAAGTCATAAAAGAGAGTGGGGAGTTAAAAATGATCACCATCTGTTTCAGCATTTTCAGCATTGGCGACGCCCATTTTCCCACCATGTCTCTCCAATATCAAGCAAGAGATCGGACAGCAGTACTCACAGTACTCCTCCTAAGTTCCATATGGGACCCACTATCAACAGGATCCAGGAATGTACAAGCAGATGGCACCATCACCATCCTGTTATGGACACCCTTGGGCACCTCTACCAGGCCCTATACTGGAACCCTGGACAGCCTCCTTCAAGGGCACCCAGCATTGATGGAAAATCTCCCAAGCATGCTTCCTTGGCTATAGCATCATGGGCCTCAGAATCTCAAAAAACAGAGGAACAAAAAAGAGACACAGAGGAGGAGGTAACACCTATGGTTATATCATCATCTTCACCAGATAAAGCCGTTCTTCTTCGACAGACCACTTCTTTTTGTTTCAGGAACTGGAAAAAAGAGGGGTGGACATGCTCCCATATGCCATTGGAGGAGGTTAAACATGCATCAAAAGCTCATCGAAATCCTCCATGCTTCATCTGCCGTCAACCCAGGTAGGATAGCTTGACATGAAAGCTGGCAGGCAAAAACTATAATGTCCCTGTGAAGGAATCAGAGCTCCTATTTACCCACCCACCACCCAGTTCCATCATAGTGGTCATAGTAAACTCTCAAGGCAGACTGCATCACTCCAAAACTACATCCTATGACAGAGACTGGAAGTGCCTTGATTTCTTCGGTAGGAAGACGTGCTCCTTGGCCATCTTAGAGTTTAGAATTGCCAACTACCAGTGCTCACATCAAAGTATGACTATACAAATTATAAGCTGAATGACTTTACTGATGAATTGCTGTAGACCTCCCACAACTCTTTCAAGGCTATGATCAAAGAGAGGCAACTGGTGGTAAAAACATTATTGCAGTCGGCCCCTGATATCACCAGTACAGCTGTCAGGACCATCTTCATGGCTCTGGTGATGAGACAAGTGTGGGCTTCACTTCTCAGGTTTCCCAACGTAGGTGCAGACCATAGTGGGCGACCTCCACTTTGAGGGTGTGAAGCTCTGTGGTGAGAAGACTGATGCCTCTCTCTACACTCCTTGAAAGATTCCAGGACCACACCCAGGTCTCTGGGAATCTACATGTCAAAGCAAAAAAGACATTTTAGCTCTCAGTACCAACAAAGGCCTCCTTTGTCACAATTCCCATTACAATAACATTACAAGCCCCAAAGGAAAAAGGGGAAATTCTCAAAAGAGAAATTTTCCAGCTCCCAATCACCTGCTCCTATGTACCACTTTTGATGGGCAAGTTGAGGTGTTTTGTGACCTGTACTACTTTTACCCATACATCCATTAGGCCACCATTTGGCAGTGCTGTGTTCCACAGTGCCTCAGAACACATAACATCAGACAGATGGGTCCTAGAGAACATCAGATATAGTTATTCCATCCACTTCACATTCCTACCCTCTCCACAATACCCTTCCCCATCCCTCTTTATGGACCCTACTCATGGGAGTCTACTACAGCAGGAGATAGATCATTTCCTGCAGTTAGGAGCCACAGAACCAGTACTTCAACTTCTATGAGGTAAAGGGTTCTAGTCTCATTACTTCCTAATATCCAAAAGGAAGGGAGCTCGGAGACCTGTTCTGGACCTCAGAGCTCCCATCAAATTGGTCAAAGCTCAGAAATTCAAGATGCTTACCTTATTGATGATCATTGTGTCATTTGAATAGGGACACTGGTTTTAAGCCTTCAACATACAGGATGCTTACTTTCACATTTCAATACAACCAGCTCACAGACATTTTCCCAGGCTCCCTCTGAGACATGAAGTCCTCCCTTTTGGACTTTCATCGGCACTGAGAGAATTTTCCAAAGTTCTCTTGGTGATTACTCATCTACAATTACAAGGGATAATGATTTATCCTTACATGGATGATTGTCTCCTCAGAGCCTCATTGCTTCAGGAGAGTCATCGAGCCACCAAGACTATGATATGCTTACTCATCGAACTGGGCCTAAAGATCAGTTCCCACAAGTGGACTGTCACACCAATTCAAGTCTGGAATTCATAGGGATTGACCTCAATACACTACAGGCCAAAGCCATCCTATTTCAAGGCAGATTTTTGTCCCTGGTCTTACTTATAGATACACCTCAATACAGCCCTCAAGTGCCATACAGAATCTGCCTCCAGTTCCTGAGGCATATGACAGCAAGCTCCCACATAATCATACAACAATGGACCTACAGCCTGGTCTGAAAGGACCACCTCTTGGGGGTAATTAGTTGTGTGATACTGTATAGAAGGAATGATAACCAGGCATATACTTATATATAGTCACTACTGTATCACCACTGTTGCACAATTGTACTAATTGTGTTACAAAAGTATGTCAGTATGAAAAAGTTGTAATTTGCTGAGTATGATGATCCTGTTTATATGCTTGTATCATCTGGCTATCTGAAATTATGAATATTTGTATATCAAACCTGTTATGTTCTTGGATAAACCCTCCCCCCCATCACCCCCAAATTTACATTCAGACTGGCCATCACAGCACAGTCCAGTACCCATCAAGGTGTGGTCTGGGACTCCCTGATGACTTATGATAACATTAGCTTTTATTATTTTTTAAAAATATATCCTATATTGAGGTGTAAGAACAAAACAGACACAAAAAAAATACACAAAAAAATCACCCTTCTGAATGTGCAAAGTTCCTTTCCTGAGTCTGTAAAACAGGGTTGTCACACACGTGGCCCGCAGGCCAAATGCAGCCCATGAACCTCTTCCATCTGGCCCCTGATTGCACTCCACAGGACCCCCCCTCCCCCTCCCTCTCTCTCACACACACACACACACACACACACACTCTGTCTTTCTCACACACTCTCTCTCCTTAACAGAGAGAGAGAGAGACAGAGAGAGAGTGGTTTCATGGAGCACAGTGTTCAATACATAGTGCTCTGCAATGCCGCAAGAGTGCCCTACTATTTCGATTTATGGTATGTACGGCCCACTTGAAGTACATTTAAGTCAAACCTGGCCTGCCATAGCAAATGTGTTTGACACCCCTGCAAAACATCAGCTTGAAACAAGAGAGAAGTAACCCCTATTCTGCTCAGTGTGAGACTAACACGGCTAACCCTTTGGAATTCTTATACTTCAGTTACTCTGAAGCTTAAAGTTGTCAGTATAAACGAAAACTGTTTTCCTCATAACTGTAAGTATTTATATTGTCCTGCACTTGTCATCATAGTATTTAAGCACTTAAGAGGCATTAAGGAATTTAGGCTCAGAATACACTTGTGGAATAGAACAATATTATCTCCATTTTACAGAAGAGGAACTGAGGCACAGAAGGGTTAAACCAGTGTTCTCACAGGAGGACTCTGGGAACTGTACACAGGTATTATTTTAGTTCCCAGACCACAAGGCCATGTATAGCTGTTGTGGTTGTATGTGATATTTTGGGCAAAAGGCTTTATGAACATATTTTTCCATTCTCAACTCTTCTCTTCGTACTGGAAATAGAGAAGCAATTTTTATATACCATCTATGTACCCTTTGTACTTTTAAAACTGTCATACTGAGTGGCCTGACAATAATACCAGACTTGAGATTTGGTTTCGTGAGGAATCTCACAACTCCTGTGTTTGGAACCATGTGGAGACTCCAGTTAGGACAAAAAGAACACTCAGTCTCCCAAGACGGGCTCAAGGAAGAGAGAGATTTTATATCCAAAACTTCCTTTACAACCCTTTTGTGGCTGACTGAGAATGTGCAGCTGTTGTATATAAAAAAGAGCTCTGAGGATTGCAGAAGAAAAGGTGGCCTGGACTAGACTGAGGTGAAACCTTCCCATTAGGATCTTCCTGTACGCTGAGTCACTACGTTTGTGAGGTGAGCGTTTCTTGACATACGCAGAAGTGTTTTGTGTCTTCCAGAAAATGAATTGCAACTGAATACATCTATTTTTTTTTTTTTTTTTTTTTTTTTGCTAATTCTCATTAGATAAACAGCTTTTTGAGACATCACTGAAGTCAAATGCATGCTTTTATTGGCGATATCAAAGGAACTTTTGAACAGAGAGGTACTTTCTAATCTACGGGTCTGAGGAGCCAAACATTTTTTTAAACTATTCCCTGGGGCACTTCTGAGAGTAACTTTTACAGTGCTAGGAATGCTGATTTGCTGGCATTCTAGCTTTATTCCCAGAAGCACCATCAAAGTCTGAATTAAAATAAAGATACAAATACAGCTGTAACTTCTAAATGATTGCCTTTCTTCTCCAGTCAACTTTGTTTCACTGTCTTTTCCTGACTTGTCTTTAGAGTGATAAATTGTAGTGCTCCAAACAGTGAAACAAAATAAAAAGCTGGTTCATGAGATGTCCACATGAAGGCAGCAATCAGACAAGAAGTCACCCTGGTAACAGGGAGTTCCAGTTGTTCGTTCTCTTTTTTAAACTAGCAGGTGTCTAAAGAATCAATTTTAAGGAAGTGTGAATCGTTACAATATACCTGATGGGTTAGTTTCGTGCATTTGCTGTAGGAGCTGGTAATAGCAGCAGTAGACAGAAAAGTCTGCAAATTCTGCATATCCTCATGGACGGAATGCCAGCAAGATGTACATGACATTTCATCCTGAGAACAAGAAGGGGTCGGTCCTGGGGACGGTTCTGTTCAACATCTTCATTAATGATCTCGATGATGAGATAGATCTTCTGAGGATGTTCAGGGCAGGAGATTTGAAAAAGCTGCAGCCTGTCTGCAGTTCCCAGGCCTCTGTGGGCCAGATTCCAGCTCTTGGCAAGCTGGATTCTGGCCCGCAGCCTCCGCTCCTGGCTCCTACCGGCCCAGCTGGAGGCTGGGGTCAGCAGAGGAAAAGAGACCCACTCCTTTGCCCTGCTTATCCTGGCCCCCAGCTGGGCAGCGGGGCCAGCCAGGGAAAAATAGGTGCCGGTATGCCATACTGGTACGTACCAGCCCCCCCCCCCCACCCCAAAAGCCCTGCATACAACACTTTCTTTTTCCAGTTTGGTATAATTATCATTGTGAACTTATTTATGGTGTGATGTTTCTAAAGCTAATTAGATGTTGCTTTTCTGTTGTAGTTCACTGTGTGTGTGTGGTCTTAAGATTTCCCTGCTATTCCTTTGCCGATATGATTTTCTTCATGGCGTAATGATAAAACATAAATTGGAGAGAATTTTCTAATTCTTTTATTAAAATGTATTACAATAACTTGTTTAATATAAAATAGTAATTTATAGAGAGAAAGAGTGGAAAAGGAAAAGATCATTGAGCCCTGCTCGTGATCCAATGCTATTGTATTACATCTAGTAATTGGTTTCCCACCATTAAGAGCTTTTACATATATGCTAATCAGGCCAGACATGCTACTGTTCTTTGTTTTCTCAAAATACTCAGATTGTTAGTAATTACAGGGAATCGTGCATGATAAGTTTTAGGCCTATAAAACACATTGTCAAAAACCGCAGGCAACCACAGCATAAACTCATTTATTACAATAATGTAATAACATGAGAATGTTTAAAATGCTGTGGGTATTTACTGATTTCCCCATTGACTCCTTTCTTCCCAATGCCGTCTTTTCTAGGATGATGAGAGAGATCCCAACAGAGAGAGCAAGGTCTTTAGATCAGATTTATTAATATCAGA
>ML685867.1:4110255-4127609 GCA_007922175.1 Pelusios castaneus
ATATATATATATATATATATATATATATATATATATATATAAGTATAAGTGTAGCTTGGTCTTCCTTGTTTATAATCAATAATTTCCATTCTGGATTACTTATGCATCAAAGTACTCAGCTGATGGGAATGTGGGATACTAACTCTACATGAGGAAAGCTTTCAAAACTGGAAGGATGGAAGAGTGAAGAAATTGCATAGGATACGTTTAAAAATTCAAACTAATAAAGCATTTATTGAAAAACTGAGTTGCCCACATTTCCCGTTGCAGCTATATTGGAACTGTACATGCTTTTTTCCTCCTCGCCCTTACGTTCTAAATGTATGACTAGAAAGCATATACAGCACTGTAAACATAAAGATCAGGCAAATCTCAACTCAAATTAGAAGATGAGGGGAGCTCCACAAAGAGACTGTTGCAAAGATTTTCTTCCAGTCAGAACTTACTTCCATAGGTTTTTCTGCAAGTTCAAATGATCTGAGATACACATGTTTTTGGAGCCAATAGAAAGTGTAAGTTATACCTATTTAAGTCCCAGTTGAGCAAAGTACCTTAGCACATGTAGTCCCATTGAAGACAAGCATATACTTAATGTGTCACTGAATAACTTGAAATAGCTTTTAGACTCTTAAGCACCTGTTCAGATATGAGTCTATTCCCCTAAAACTAATGGAACGAGCAAAAATAACTTCACAGCTAGCCTTTTTAGCAAATGTTCTAGGTTTTCCTTTTTGTAGGCTTTAGAATTTTTCCAAATTTTTTACTTTGCAATCTTTTGTTTTTCAGGATGGGAAGAAGAAGTTTGACAAGGAAAGTGAGAAATATTATTCCATTCTGGAGAAGCACTTAAATTTATCAGCAAAGAAAAAGGAATCTCAGTTGCAAGATGTAAGCACTTACCATTTTACCAGCTCATAAATATATCTTTATACTTTAAAAAAGACAGTTGTCTCTAGGACATGCTGTATTTTTATTTACATAAAATGGGGGATGATTTCTGCCAGTCCATGTTGGTATGACACATGAATTCTGTATATGAAATTAACAGTATTCTGATATGAAATAAATCTTTTTATAGAGAATTATTTCCAATGTGTTCTGCCATAATTTTAAGTTGCAAACCTAATTTTTACTAGTTCTGATATTTGTAATGCTTTAATACAAATGCATGACCTTCATTTTCAAGGTGTATGTAGCAATAACTAGGTAGATAGATATTCCAAGTTAATATAATTAGGCTATGCTGACTTTTTTTTGTTATTTAATTGACTCCATTTTACATACATTTTTCAACTTGATAACTCGGTTTAAACCATTTGATCATATTTTTATGCCTTTCGGCATGTCATGTTTCTTCCTTTCCATTATAAAAATATATGGCTGTATGTTATTAAATTAAAAAGGGTAGCCATAATGCAAATAAATAATAGATTACTGAAAATGGTTGACAGATTTTGTTCCCGTAATCTTCAGCTAAATTTGTATTTGTCATTACAAAATGTAGTTTAATATTACTTCATAAGCTTCTTGGTTTGAGCAAAGAATAATTGGTCCTTACTCTTATGAATAGTACTTCTTTGCTCCAGCAATTACAGAGACGTCAATAGAGCTGATTATGCCTCACCTTATACCTTGTGTAGCTATTAATGCCTGTACGAAGTGCCATTTTTATCTGGTGGCATTTTGCACTAGTGAAAATGCCTATACAGGTACAAGGCAATGAATACTGAGTCTCATTGGGACTACTTGCATGAGTAGAGGCTTGCTTAATTGAACCTAGAGTTGCATATTTTTTCATATATTACTTTTGCTTCCGAGGCAGTAGCCATACTTCCAAATAGTGTCCACGAAGTTTAATTGCCATATTGTGTACAGAGTAAGTGACCTACAGTGAGAAAAAACTGTTCAGAGAATATTATTCTATTATGAGCACAAAGCCCTCATTATACAGAATAAAGGTATTTCCTGTATTTAGGCCTGAGCCTGGAACTACCACAGAAAGGTGCATCTGTGCAGAGCTCATTTGATTTCAGTAAGATTTCCACAAGGATCCTCAGGGTCACAGCCTTAAATATAGCCATATCTTCCATTTTAAAAAGTATATACTGAAAACTGTTACTTTAAAAGAGAGATAATTATAACTTAGGGGAATTATACCCATTTTAGTTCTGGCAAATTACAAGGGTTTTTTTCCAGTATTACTAACACTGTATTAAATTAAAAAAAAGACAAGTATTATTTTAATATTACTGTCAGTGATAAACTAAAATCTTGGAAATTATTTTGCTCACAAAATTCTGCATAAAAGACGTAGTCATCTCTCAGAAAGTCACCAAATGCAGTTTTTATATTTACTTAAATACTGCAGTTTCATAATATTTATTCTTTTCTATTTTGCCCACTAAACAGATGTCATTGTGATGAATCAACTCTTGACAAAATAACACTAATTTTATAGTGTTTTTTTGTCCCACTCACAGGCCAGATTTACATATCCACAACCCCAGCAAGTCCATAAATTCCCCTTGCGTTAATGGGAAAATAGTTCCAGCAGAGGTTAAGCAGCAAGTCGGGAAGCAATTCTCAATGTATTTACCTATAAATCGAGATTTGGCTAAGTCAAGTCAAGTCTAATTTACTTTAGAGTTTAAATAAAACACAGTTTGCTGGAATGGCTATGATGATTATATATGAAATTGCAGTTTAAAAATAACTGAAATTAAACAAAATGTATCAAGTATGTATATAATTAATAAACCATCTGAGGCTCACAAAGCTTCGACTCGAGCATACAAAAATGGAAAATTACAGTAAAAGTTTTCCACTCTATCCTTAAATGACCACTTCATACCAAGATAGTGAATTTCATAATGGATGCTGGTTAGTTTTACTTTTCTGAAGGCCTTGACTGCAGAATATGTAAGGCCATACTCACCATTACATTGGTCCAGTTTTATGCTGATATAACTACATCAAAAAAGTGGAGTTACACTAACATAAAACTAAAGTAAGCATTGTGGTGTATCAAGTCCTTAAAATATAAAAACTCTTTTTGGTGAAGATTGATAAGGAATGGGGAAGCTTCTCTATTTCTGCCTTTGATTCAAACTCTTAGGCTATGACTACACTTACTAAAGTTAGTTCGCAAATTTTAATTAGCAAATTTTGTTCGAACTAAGCAAGTAACATTCATGGCACTTGCTTAGTTCGAATTAGCGAATTGCATTGAGTTCAATGGGCCGGTTAGTTCAAACTAAGCAATTAGTTCGAACTAACATGGCCACATTGGTTAATTCGAACTAACTAGTTCGAATTAACCCTTAGTTCGAATAGTATATTCAAATTTATTAGTTCAAATTAAGGAAGCCCTTAATTCGAACTAATTAAAGCCTAGTGTAGCCATGGCTTTATAGTTCGAATTAAGCTTCCTTGATTCGAACTAACTTGCCAGTGTAGACATAGCCTTAGTGTGCGATTTTACTCTTGGGCATATGTTTTGATGATTGTACAATCATTTCAGGTCGTGTTTGTCCAGACTTCGCCAGACTGAAGTTGGCACTGGCAATGAGCCAGAGGGCCACATATAATTTCCGTAAGATGGAGTAGGCTGCAATGTTTTTATTTATTTGTAAAGCAGAGATGCAGCCAGAAAAGTCTTTAGATCCCTGCATATGATGTTCCCATCTTGATCCAAGTAGAGGCCTTTGTTTTCCATACATCTGTATTTACGGATCTATAGTCACAAAGTAAAGGTCTCTTTTTGTGCCAGATCTTGGGCTACCGCTGTCACATACCATGTAAGACGAAGATCATTTGGGTATATAGGTTTTGTCATGCTATGCAGCATACTCCATAATAGCACAGAGATTATTTTCATACTTTTTATGAACTGCAGACAGTAGTTGATGTTAAAGACAAAAAACAAACAAAGACAACAACCAAAAGGCCACCGTGACCAAGTTTTTACAATCCCTATGAGAAAATCTATGGAGAATTAGAGAATCAAAATGGAACAGATCTGAATTAATCAATTCTGATCAATTTTGGTAATGCCCTATTGCTCACTAAATGCATATCCATGAAACAGAGCTTTGAAAAATCCTGCTAGTGTAGAGGCATTGCTTCCACCTCACAAGAACAGATTGAGTTCTGATGCACATTTTAGTACAGCTGATGCTGTAATTAATTAACCATAGAGAAAGTCATTCTTCGCCAGCAGCTGAGTGGCTTACAAAAAGGTGTGAAAATATTTCCTACCTTTGAAAACTTCAAATAAACCACTTCCAAATTGATTCTTACAACTGAGAATGCTCATTGACCGAGCAAACATCAGCCTTCACAGAAGAAGGCTTTTGGAAAGCATGACCTGATCCCTATACCCAAAGGATCATTGTGGCCACAGGTCTGGACCGTGTTTCAAAATGTGTTTAAGTCCCATTAAAGTTAAATATGTGCTTACCTGCTCTTATTAGAGCATGTGCTTAATTGCTTTCCAGACCTGGGCCCTGAAAGATTTCATTGCTAAAAACCAAATTAAACTGTATTTATATACAATCCAAGTAAAAACTGAGGTTCATGTTATGCAAAATCTCATTGTCTGTGTGAGTTAAGATTTGCAGGGTCACACTCTAAAGTTGTAACACATTGTTAAATTTTGCCAAATTATATACTCTATATACCCTATTTTATATACTTTTTATAACATAGCCATTAATAGACAAAATTTTAGATGTATTAAGGAAACCAATAATAGAAAATACAACAAAAATGCCACATAGCTGAGTAAATGTTATGGTAGAACCCTTATTTTGGGATTTTCGTGGCTTTTGAGTGCTTGATTTCATATCTTTAACATTAGCTCTTGCATTTGATTTCCTGCTTCCATTTTAAAAGAGAATAGGTGCTACTGATTCACTTTAAAGGCACTGTTAAAGCTAATTATTTTTGCTTTGAAGAGCTACTGGAGTACTGTAGAAGTGGTTCAGTGTTAAATGTCTCCCTCCTGCTAAATCATGATATTCACACCTTTAGCTGAAGGAGTGTTAATTAGAGGTGCCATTAACAGGTGGAATGTTTAACTGAAGGAAAATACTGACTATACAAATATGAGATTTAAAAAAACACGATTCCTGTTTTCTTTAGAAATGAATATTCTTTCCATTCTTGATGAAGACTATCTAAAAAGTAATCTTGAATTTTCTAGCTTCACATATGTTTATTTGAGTTCCAAAATTTGATCAGAATGTAAGAAAAAACTGTATTATTTTAATACACCCTTAAATCAGAAATGGCTGAACTGATTTTACTGAAAGTTTCCATAATTAAAAAAAGAAATTGCCTTAGACTTGGGACCAGACATGGACAATCTCAGCCCAAAATGGACTTGCTTGAGGAAAGTTATGAATAACTGAAAAATGGAGTGAAAAAGGAAACTGCTTTTCTTCTCTGACTATGCCATACACTGGCCATGAGTTATGTCTCTCTCCAATGGGTTGTTTACATCGAGGGTAAGAGCCTACTACTTTTACCAGTTGATGAAGCTAATTCTTTATCTCCAGTGACAGAAACCTTTCCTTTGGTGCTGGAAATTCCAGGCTCCGTCCCTGTTGATAACCCAGGGTAGCAGTCATTATTCATACATTTCCAGCAAATACTGCACACTGTACTTACTGAAAAACATTAGGAAAGCTAAAATATTAAAATTAGCTGTTGTGCAAGTATAAATACTTAAATGTTTTTATATTTTCACACAGCTTCATTCATGTTATAAAATGATGACAAACTGCAAGACTTCTTTATTTAAAAACCTCTCTCACACACTTTCGCAGATATCTAAGCTGTAGAAAAGGCACTTGAAATTATTCCTGTTGTGAAACGTGCAAGAATCCAGTCAAGTATGATAGCCAAACGAATGCTTAACAAGGCACACTGACTTTGATGACCCTTGTCCCACTCCTTCCGTTGTACCTTTTCCCATCCTGCTCCGTATGTATGGCACATGTTCCCCAAAGCCACCTTTCCCTGCTTCATTCCAGGCTCTCTTAAAACTCACATAGAATAAATCCAGGTTAGGAGAAAAAAAAGGAAAGAAGAGCATGGTTGGGGGGGGAACACTAAGGCCCAAATTTTTAAACTTTAACTTTCAATTTAGGGCCCTAAATCTCTATTTAGCAACCTAAATAAGTGCCTTAATTTTAGAAGTGCTGAGTGCACACAACTTCAACTGACCTTAGTGGAAGCACAGTGGCTGTGGGTGGGGAGCCACTTACGTAGGTGCCTTACTTTAGGCATTCAGCTTTGAAGATTTTACCCTAAATTAATGCATCCCTCATGATCTGTAGTTGTCTCACCCAGGAACTGTCTGACCTTATTGTTCTCCTATCATCTTTCTCCCATTCCCTTTCTGTTTTATCATCTTATGACTCTGCCTGTTATGTCCTGTTACATTTGGCCTGCATAACAATATCAGGAATGGTCTCTACTTGTGTTTCTGTAGCAGCTAGCACTTTTACATGTCCAAAATAATAATGTTCCTTGCTTTAAATCTTGCACAGTTGGCCTTGGACTGCTTTTCATCATCCTTTTGTGTTCCTTGCATTTTTGCCAGGATAGATGGTATTTGGTGAAAGATTAGAATCTGGACTGGTGACGTGTACTGCATACCACATTTCATCCTACTCCACTTTGAGCTCAGTAGTTAAACTATTGAAAACTAATGTGTGTCTGAATACATTTTAAACAGTCCTTATGGAAAAGTTGGTTTTACTAGGACAAGAAACATTTGCTGGTCTAGAAGTCTCATGGATCACAGCTTCCTGGTCTGAGAGCATTGTGGAGACTTTTTACTTAGCTCCTGATGGAGGCTGTCTCATATTTTAGCATCCTCCTTTAGCAGCTGCTACCATCCCTACCCTTTTCTGTCAAAAGAATGGTGTGTTGTTATCATGAGAGTATATAGTGATGGGAAATAAAATGGAAAACTGTATCTTAGGGGAGTGTTAAATAAAAAGTTAATGATGGAAACCTTAATCAAACCAGTCATAACAGTAAATTAGTATTAATTGTATGTACTTCATTTTAATTTTAGGCAGATACGCAGATTGACAGAGAACATCAAAACTTTTATGAAGCATCATTAGAGTATGTGTTTAAAATTCAAGAAGTACAGGAGAAAAAGAAGTTTGAATTTGTTGAACCCGTAAGTTTTGTGTTTGTTTTTCACTTCCTTTATCTACATTTACAGTGAATGTATTTAAAGATGAAAATTTTGGTTAAAGTTCTTATTTTTTGGTCTCTTTTTAGTTAAAGGAATTTTTGAAAATGATTTGTGAGCAAACAGGTATAAAGATAATTCCTGAGGAAAGAAGCCCATTTGTTAAATACTTGCACAAAAGTTTTCACATCTGCTGTGAAGTAAAATAACAGTTTGAAATCTGCATGACATTTTAAGATTGAACTTAAAAGTTGTGTCTGTGCAACTCGTAAAAGAGATCTCCAAATATAAAAATTGACTCAAAATTCCAAACATACCTGTCTTTAAGTGCTCAGTGTGCAGCTAGCTCATATTTAATTTCACTAAGTTACACATGAAATAACGTGACTGTAACATTAAGAATTCATTTGTATAACTATTGAGGTATATTTGTAAAGTTATCTAATGTTAGTAGCAGACTACTGCATGATTGGTAGAAGTTTTGCCATGGTTTTAAAAATGAGGAATCTGCAGTAAGTTTATAAATCTGTATTTACAATATGTCTACACTGCAATTAGACAGCCCTGGCTGTCCCCTGTCAACTGGCCTGAGCTAAGAAGCTTGAGCTAAGGGCTGTTTAATTGCCATGCAGATGTCCAGGCTCAGGCTGAAGCCCAAGAGATCCTGACAGGGCTCACAGAATCTGGGCTCTAGCCCAAGCCCAAATGTCCACAGTAGACCACAATTAAACAGCGCCTGAGTCTGAGTCAGCTAGCACAGACTAGCCACAGGTTTTTAACTGCAGTGTAGACATACCCTTATACACCTAAATTCTACCCTAGTACTTCATGGCTTGTCTTTGTGCTTCACTTTAAGCATATGATGGTTCCTACTGAACTCAGTGGGGCTACTCTCATGCTTGAAGTTAAATATATGTATAAGTCTTTAAGTATCAGGACTTGCATAGCCTGATATTCTAGAATATTCTCCACTGTTCCCATGGAGTCATTAGGCTACTAGTTCTGAAAATATTGGTCCCCATCATTTGGATGAGTGCCAGAAATGTTCTGTTCTCTCCCCTTTTCCCCTTCCCCCACATATAATACAGATGAAAGATTTGTTCACTATGTGTTTCTCCTGCTACGCAACAGAAGCCTGATACCTCACAGGTTTAATGAAACCTTTCACCTGAGCAGTGCCTTTCTTCTTTTTCTCCTATTGGCAGATAATCAAGTAATATTAGTATTGTGGTTTTAAGGTAGGAGTAGCAGTCACCTATCCCTGCCACTGTACTTTTTATGTATCTGTGGTTTCCTTGACAAAATGCCTTTCAAGTAAATGTTTCAGAGGCAGAAGTCTGTCTCTCGTACAAAAGCATCAACTCTCCCATTTCTGTCTCTCTCAAAACCATTCTCTGTCTTCCAATGTATCTAATGCTGGCAGCATCCTGGATTGTGAATAAGTGAAATTCATCTGTAACTCCCGATGTCACCAAGAAAAGCTACCCTAAGTGACTACATTCCTGTATTTTGAGATGAGACCATGTTTCAAAGTGTAGATTTGCATATTGGTCACAAAGTAATGAACTTTAATCCAGGGAGGAGTACTTGAGAAGTCCTATCTTTATAGCATCCAGCTGCCAAATCTTGGACACTAAAATTTTCCTTGGATTACTAAATAAAATATTTTTTCCTCACTGTTACAAAATAATCCAAAAGTTATCTAGCTGTCTACTGCTGCAAAACTAGAGCATCCTGGAAAAATCTAGCAACCTGACCTACCTCTGACCCTAATATGAGAAATATTATGCTCTTTTGAAGTAATAGTGACCTGTTGCACTTGGATATCTACTGTGAACTAGAAAATGTTATTTTACAATGGCATATACTTAATACAGGATAAAATTGACAAGTAGAATACGTTTTGTTATATATACTTTATCAGACGATATCAAGCCAGATTCTTTGGTGCTATCTAACTATACTTGGCAGAAAAGTAGAGGGAAGGTACAAAGCTGGCATGAAGAAATCTTGACATCTGTCTTCTGTTCCTGGAATCAGCAGGGATTTAGGTCAGCACCTTGGTTAACTTAGCCTGCTCTAGCTTTCTCTCAGCCTCCATGGCCTCAACCAGCCATGCAGCAGCAAGTGATTACTAGAGTGCAGTAGCTCTCTTACCCTGCCCCCTGTGCCAAATGGGGTTGTTGCATAGCAATGGAGGTAGTCAGTTACGCTGCTTTTAAGGCCGGTCACACTGCTTTGCTATGCCAAGACTAAGGATCTGGTAAATGTAGTTCAATTGTAATATTGCATTTTCCATACTAGATCGAACCAGTGGTCCATTTAGTCCAATATCTTGTCTCTGATAGTGGCCAGTACTAGAAGCTTTTAGAGGAAGGTAGAAGAAACTCTTTAGTGGATAACTGTTGAAGAACATCCCCAGATGGTTTCTATTTTTTTTTTTTTTTTTATAAAAAATGAATAAATAAGATAACAAATAGAGGTTGGCTTCTGAAACCATTTAAGAGGTTTTAAATACTCTGACTTTGAATATTATTTTTTATCATCAATTGTATATTTTATAGTGCTCATGCATGCTAGGTACTTCAGAGAAGACATTTGAAAGACACGTCTTTGATTCAAACAGCTTATAATTTATATTACGGACTTGCCATCAGGAAGGCTATAATATACATCAAAATAAGGAGGAGTCATGAAAGATGCAAATCAGGGCCAGGATTTCATCCTCATTTCCATACTGGAGCTAAAGAAATGAGATTTTAAGAAAGATTTGAAAAATACAAGGAAAGAGTCTTGCTGAGTAGATTGTGGAAGAGACAAGGTAGGTGAGGTAATATCTTTTACTGGACCATCTCTAGTGAAAAAGACAGGCTTTCGAGCTTATGCAGAGCTCTTTTTCAGGTTGATAAATTTAGGACAAGTCTACACTTAAAACACTGCATTGACATAGCTGTAGCACTTTTATGAAGATGCTCTAAACTGACAAGAGGGCTTTTTCAGCATAGTTTATCCCAAAGAGGCGGTAGCTGTACCTACATAGTGCTGTCCACACTGGGGTTAGGTCGGTGTAATTACATTACTCAGGGATGTGGATTTTTCCAGTGTTCATAAAGTTATAACTTTGATGGACACTAAAAACTGTGAATTTAATAAAGGTACTCTGAAGTCAGTTTTTCAGATCTGAAGAACTTTATGTAGCTCAAAAGCTTGTCTTTCTCATCAACAGAAGTTGATCCAATAAAAAAAAAAAACCTCACCCACCTTTTTTCTTCCGTATCCTGGGATTAACATAACCATAGCACTGCATACCTAAATTTTGAAGGGACTTTTCAAGCTAACAGGGACACATGGGAAATTAAGGCATAGAGATATTTGTGGGTAAAGATTTTTACTATTCCATTGTAAAATGTTATTTTTAGTATCAAAGACATTCAGATAGATTTAAAAAAACAACAACTTTTGACTTCCTAAAATCTTCAGGTTAAAATGTCCCAATTTTTCATTAATTTTCTCTTCTATAAGATTGCCTAACTGTATGCAAGCAGCAGTGAAAATTATTCACAAGTACAGATCCTCTTTAGAGAGGATTTCTATGGAATGTTAACATTTACATGTTAAATGAGAGTTTTACTTTTTTTTTTTTTAATCAGAGGAATGAAAAATAAAGACTGAATTTCTATTTTTTTTCTCTTCACTAATCTCCGGCAAAGCAGCCAACTAGTGGCAAATAGTTGTGTTCTGTTGAGGTTTAAAATGATTTATATAAAACCATAATACTGTGAACACTTACAGAAGGTAATTGAGAAATAAAGTCACTCATTTCATATATTTCAGTAGGGATTCTAGAGGGTATTAGGCTTTGCAGAGTTATTTCTGGTTTTTATTTCTTTTTTTGCTGTGGGTAATTTAGTGCAAATTGCTTTCAGATTACTGACAAATATCATCTTAAGTAATTTTGATAGTTCTCTTATTTTAATATATGCCGGAATTGAGGGCTCAATGCAATTTACAGTGCGTGTCTATATGTGCGCAAATACTACCAAGGGGAGGGCCACATAATACATAAACATTTAATTGCTTTTCATTATCTGTGCTAATTATCAGAATCAACCGTTGGATGAGGAACTGGTTAAAGGAGAAGCAACAAGATTCCTGTGGCACCTTAAAGACTAACAAATTTCTTCAGGTATAAGCTTTCATGAGCTCCGACCAGTGACAAAGTGGGTTGGAGCCCACGAAAGCTTATGCGTGAAGAAATTTGTTAGTCTTTAAGGTGCCACAGGAATCTTGTTGTTTCTCCTTTAACCAGTTCTTTATCCATCTGTTGATTCTGCTATTAATCCCCATCTTTTCCAATTCAACTAATAATTTCTCATGTGGAAATGTATCAAATGCCTTACTGAATTCCAGGTAGATTCGATCTACCGCATTTCCTTTCTCTAGAAAATCAGTTATCTTCTCAAAGAAGGAGTTCAGGTTAATCAAGAAGAAGTAGAAGTTTGTAGAGTGAAGATGGAGAATCGTGCTGCTCAGAAGAAATTATTATTATTATTATTATTATTATTTATTTGATGCATTGGATGAAGCACATCACATGTTGTGATAGGCATGCGTAGAACCCAGGAATCCTGAAAGGCATGTTGTTGGGGCATTGATCATTGTGGTAGTGGAGAGATGTCTATGGGTTTTCTATCTGTTCTGGATAGATCTGATCCCCTTTGAGTTGGTATGTCCTGGTCTGTGGGGAACTTGCTTCTGATGGTGAGCTTGGCGAGGTTGTGGGGTTGTTCAAAAGCTAGAAAGAGGAGTTTGGGGAGACATTTATTTCAAGGTGTGGTCACCATCAAGTATGGGTTGTAATTGTGTGATAAAGTCCCATATGGGTTCTAGTGTGAGTAACTAGGAGTGTGCAGTTGGTGGTATTGAAGCAGAGTCTCTTGGGGTACTTGGGTGGCCCAGCCCATTCCTTGATGCAAACTACTTCCCTGGTGGAGGTTCTCCTTTAGTGAAGTCAGTTTTAAGTATATTAAGGTGTTTATCCTAGACTTTTCTTCAGCACATATATTGTAGCACAATAGTGTAATCCGCTATATTACATGATTCTTTTTTAAAACCAGTTTTCCTTGAAAAACAACAGAGAAACTTTCCATAGAAATGGATAAATAATATTTTGAACTGACTTTTGAAGCACAATTTAAATAAATCCTACAATGTACCTTGCAACAAGTTTAGAGAAAAAAGTAAAATAAATAAATTTAAAGAAAACTTTGCAGAAATTTCTGCTGTCAGCTATGGCAGTGTAAATCCAGAGTAAGCCCACAAAAATGAATGCCATTTTCTAAGGATTTACACTGTTGTGATGGAAAGCAGAATTTAGACTTCTCTTAATGCTTACTTAGAGCCAGACCCTGTTCCCACTGACTTTGACAGCAAAACTCCCACTGCCTTCCATGGAGCAGGAGCACATCCTTAGAGATTATTAAAATCTGACCTATCTGAAGCATAGGGAATGGGATCATTAACTGCCATTAAAGTTTTAAGAATAAATAAAACTAATTCTAATTGCATATTTGTGTAAATTTGAACTATATGAAATAAATACTATTTTTCATTTAAAAAGAAATTGTGTCTAGAGAATAAACTCAGAAGCCAATTTCAGCTTTCTCAGAACATTATTAACCAAATTCATTTTAAACCAGATAGCTAAGTACCTTCTGGTACTATACACATAAACAAACTAAAGTGAGAAGACAGTGACTTTTGGCTGATACACTACAGGCCAAAGGTTAAATTCTTTTTCTGTCCAAAACCTAAGTACAATCTTCTTCCTGTGAGAATGAAATGACCAAGCGATCTCAGGGTCACAAACTTAACATAAAAATAAATAATGTCCCAAGCTGTCTTTGGATTCTCTTTCAGGTCCTCTATAGAAATCTCTGCAGCTCTTGCAGCATGCAGGCGAGTTATTGTGATAAATGAGTACAAGTCTAATGTCTTTATTGATCTGGCAGATTAGGTATTCAGAGTGAGGTAGCGGCAAGGTGCTTGTTGCACTTGGAAAATTGATGATATAAACACTTCGGGGATTTTAGGAAACATTTGGTGAAACTAATCACTTCTTAACACATTAAGATCACTTGGAAAAACACATGCTGAGAAGCATCCTTAAAAGAAAAACAAAGAGCATTCTCTGAATTTACTTGTAGTGGGCGAGATTCTGACAAGGCGTTGCTTGTAAGTAGCCACCAAAAAAGCCATATATATCATGAACCTGGGGCCAAAGTTTTTCACCTCAATTTTGGCTCCGCAAACTGAGTGCTGCTGTTACGCCTTGCCCTGGTCTCTTCTTCCAGCACCATGGGAAGGGCATCACAGAACAGTCATCTTCCCCCATCAATAGCATATGCATCTTCAGTACACATTATTTCTAATACAGGGCATGAATACATCACACTGGGAACTGCGTGAAAGAGACACACTTTAACGTTTTGGGGGATGCGTAGGTGGGGTAGGTATTTGGAGTCCTTGGCCAAGAGATTCCCACGGCCAGATCCTGTGCAATGCACAACTGCTATATTGCAAGAACAGTTACTTAAAAACATTTATTAATGCACTGTAGCTAAGCCATAAAGCATTTTGTTCCCATATTTATCCTTTTGTATAAATTCAACACTGCTGCCATCTAGTGCCAGTTATTTTTTCCTCATTTTACAGTATACTAAAATCTTAACAAAAGCTCTTTGTGTTAGGAAAAATGCAGACCAAAAAAAAAAATGTAAATAAGCTGTTGAAGGGTGCTCACTGAATTATTTTTTTTTGCATCTTTCCCAGAGCTATAGATTAAACAACCAAAAGAGAGTGTTCTTCACCAGGGCCGTCCCGGGTGGGGGAGAACGGGGCGATCGCCTTCGGCCCCGTGGTTACGTGGGCCCCGCGCTGCTCCGGTGCTCCCAGCGGGGCAGTCCGGGGCCTGCACCACGGCCCCCCCACGGCCACACTCTTCCCTGCTCCCCGCTGCCTTTGGCAGGGAGCTGAAGGCAGCATGGCGGGCCGGGAGCGCTAAGCCCAGCCTCTGGGCTAGCCCTCCCGGCCCCCGTGGCGGAGCAGGCAGGCCCAGGGGCGGGGCACATGGCCGGGGCCCACCTCTGGGCTGGCCTGCTGCGGCCTGCCCCATGTGGCCAGGGCCAGCCCTCGCTGGCGGCATGCCCTTGGCTGGAACCGGCTCCTGTCAGCGGCTTCGGGTCCCTGGCTGGGGCACCGGCCGCAGCAGCCTGGGGACCCGTTTGCTGCCAGCTCCCTCCACCGGCAGCCCCCGCTTCTGGGGCTGGGCCCGGGCCCAGAGCTAGCTCCCCCCACTGGCAGCTCCTGCTTCCAGGGCTGGGGCCAGGGCCGGACCCGGCTCCCCGCCCGCGGCCTCAGCCTCCCCGCCCAGGCTGGCTCCCTGGGGGGTGGGGTGGAGCAGCCTGCCTCCCCTCCAGCATAGGTGTATAAATTGACACAGCAAAAGGGGTTCAGTGCATTTCTTTTTGGTATAACAGTTTAAAAAAGCCATAGCGAGCATTCTTTTGGTTTATCACATTAAAAATTATTTTAAAGAGCACTGTAGCTGGGCAGGAGTAGTGAAATTCGTCACCTGCCCCTGTTAGCCTGGGCTTTAAGAGGCTGAGGCTGGGCAGACAGCAACTGGGAGCTGAATAAGCAGCAGCAGAGCTCTGGCCTAATCAGGAACATAAGAAGCAGCTGAGGACCTGGCCCAGGGATATAATCTGGGCCAGCACAGGAAATGGGGGGGGAGGTGTGAGCAGCAAGGCAGAACAGGGCTCTGGCAGCAACACAGGTCGGGGGAGCAGAACCGTGAGCACATTTGGGGTACAAACTGTGAGTGGGACTGTCACATTTGTAAATAAATGCGCATGTGGCTTGCACTGAAGACGGTCTGTGGTGAGTCTCTGGGTTAGCTAGGGAGCAGAGATGGCTGAGAAACAACAGTGAAAGAGCCTGTTCCATGGCAAGCACTTAAAAAAAAATTCTTAAAAATACATTAGGCAAGGAAAGCTCAAATTTAAAAATTTACAAGTAGCAATGTAAATGCTCAGATTTTGAATATTTCTCTTATTTTTTCTGAGAAATTGTTATATTTTATTTGCAAAACTTCTAGTAAAGAGAGAGATGCTAGGGAGAGATCCTCAGGTGTGTAACTTGCATAGGCCAGTTGAAGTCAGAGAAGCTGACAATTGTACACAAGCTGGCGACCTACCCCCTTGGCTGTGTAGTCTCCAGTTGCTTCCATTTCATGCACACTGCCATGTCATTCAGGGCCGTATACAGCTGTTTGTAAACTAAGGATAAGGTATTAAAAACCTTAATATCAAGAAGCCTATTTTATGTTCAAGGTTCTGCCATTGACTTGCTATGCAACCTTTAGTTCTTATTTCTTTGTTTCAATTTCCTTCTAAAGATGATATTTACCAATCAACAAAAGAGAATTGTGAAACATACCAAATTGCTGTTTATAAAATGTTCTGAGATCCACAGATTGAAGGGCCTGTGATGTTCTGCTCAGAAAACCCAGAATTTTAAACCACTTGGCTGGCAATTAGGCAGTGGTCAAGTCCCTGCCACCCCACTCTACCTACCTCACCAGCATACTCCTCAAAACAATACCCATCTAAACATTATCTTGCAGGTAACAGTCCGTGAACCCCAGATTCTAAGTTCCCCGGAGAGGAGTGTCTGCAGTGTCCAGCCCTTTGCACTGTGATACGCTCACAAGCTATTAAGTTTGCTGCCTCCAAGGACACCGAGTATGCGCCAGCCTGTTAAATTAGCTGATGGTTTGCACTCGCAGTTTAATACACAGCACCAAGGTGCTTTTGTTATAAAACAAGAATAAGTTTATTAATAAAGAAGAGATTCAAGTGATACTAAGAAAAAGAGACAGATCTGGTTACGTACAAAACATAACACACTTCCTAGTGATTCAAACTTAATTTCAGTAATTTAGAGTTTTTCCCTAAGCAGTTTCTTACTTACATCAAGTTACCAGCATCTCTAGCCTTCCAGGCCAGGGGCTCCAATGTGTGCAGGCTCAGAGGGTACACTCTTCCCCCTAACTGATAACTAAAATATCATTTTTGCTCTCCTTATATTACCCAAAGTCCATTGTTTCTGCCTAAAAACCAGGAAGGCTTCCTGGAGGACAGACCTCTGGTGAGCTCTCTAAGCTCCTTCCTCCATTATTTGTTAGCTTGATTGCTTTATTTACCTTGTATGCTAATATGCTTGAATTATCCTCCACCAGTATTCAGGCCAGAAAGACAAGGCTGTCCCCATTCCTTGTCTAGAGCAGACTGCATGTACTCGCTGCCCCCCAAACACATTTTAAGAACCTGTTCTGGTACACATTTAGGACTTTGTACCCAACCAGTACACACATCACTAATTTTTCAGGACCAGTGCATCACCTGATTATATGTGACACATTACAATTTACCTTTTAGATACATTTTATGGTGATGTGTGTTTGGGGTACTGAGTGTGCCCAACCTGATACGAATTTCACTATATTGGGCCCTTTACCAATGGGTGTTGAAGGGGTTTTAGGGTCATAGTGTCTCTAGATGTGTAAAATATCATCTTCAGCAGCAGCTTTATTTCAAATGTTTGCCCTTGCAATATTCGTCACCACATTATGCAGTACTTTGTTGGCACATGATAACAAAAGAATGAGGCTATGTACACACGATCACTTTATTGCGCGGTAAGGCTCCTTACCAAGCAATAAAGCTAGTAGCGTACACACGATCAATTTCTCTGTTGCGCGGCAACACCCTCTTACCGCACAACAGTTAAACCACTCAAAACGAGAGTGGTAGCATTATCGCGGAACAGCTGTTCCGTGGTAATGCTCGTGTGTACTCATTTTGCGCAATAGACAGCCTCCGGAAATGTCCCAGAGTGCCAATCGAGGCCACTCTGGGACATTGGAGCTGTGAAATATGTCAATTTCACTGCTCTAGCTGAGCAATGAAATTGAGTATTTTGGGGAGCTGCCTGCTTTGGCAGCTCCCCTGGACTGAGCTGGCCAGCTGCCCATGCTGGTTCGAGCCAGCCCCCCAGCTCAGGTCCCGGGCTTCGGGTG